>QANZ01018231.1:61915-134123 GCA_003254925.1 Chamaecrista fasciculata
ATCTCTCTTTAAACTTCATATCAACTTTCAATTTCTTTTTCATTGCTGTTTTATCTAATGGTGCCTCAAATAACATTAAGATAGGAGTCATCATCACCAGGAAAAAATTAGATAGGAGTCAACAGTGGGGGGGTTGAGTGGGTAAGAATAATAATGAGTAAGATTCTTTTTGCGACAAACTTGCTTTTCACCCGATACAAACTTGATAATATTGATTATTGAGTTACGAAGAATTTTAAGTAGGCTAATTAATTTTAAAAAATAAAAAGAATAAAAGAATAGATTTCTTATTAGAAATATTATAATATTAATAATATACACAATAAAATATTGATTTGAAGTAGAAGGGATCAAATAATAATTTTCATTCCCCAAATATTTTAATTTTTTACATTAAAGTTATTTTACTTTTATGATAGGATCAAAATGTTAGAAAAATAAACAAATGAAGGTTTTAGTGGATTTTACACGAAAATAAAAAAATTAAAAAAAGAAAAAGAAAAACCCCTCTTCTTCTCTTTCTTCTTCTTCTGAACCTTCACAGCCGTGGCTGCTGCCGGCGAGTGAACATGAAGAGGACGCCAGAGTTAGGTGTCGACGGTGGAAGGAGGGATAATCGATGTTTGATGAATCAAACATAGAGGGTTTTTCTTTCTGGCCAATTAAATTCAATACATCTCAACATTATCTCTCTTTCTCTCTGTTTTTGCCTATTATAAGTTGAAAAGAGCATGTGGGTTATATATACTGAATTGGCTTAACTGCACTTTTGGTCCCATAACTATGACAAAGGTTTCATTTTGGTCCCATAACTTTTTTTGATGCAATTTTGGTTTCATAACTTCTCAAAAGGTTCCACCGTTAGTCCCTTGGTGAATTCCATCCATATTTAGCCGTTAAGTATGACATGGCATAGTAACTAGGATTATGATGTGGCAAAATAAGATGAAGTGGACTGAAATAGGATCTATATGCAACATATTAAAACTTATCTATACCCAACCACAAAATATACAAAGAGTGGTACTGACAGAGACCAATATGGTGGGGAAGAAGAGACTTCAAGTAGAAGGCGCCGACGAAGTCGATGGGATCCTCAGTCAGAGTCGAACGACCAAAGCGGCGACGACAGCGAATCGGGAAGCGGAACGAGGAAGAGGAAGTCCCGTTGGGCTGACGAGAAAGAGGAAGTACCACTCTTTGTATATATTGTGGTTGGGTATAGATAAATTTTAATATGTTGCATATAGATCCTATTTCAGTTCATTTCATCTTATTTTGCCACATCATGATCCTAGTCACTATGCCACGTCATACTTAACGGCTAAATATGGATGAAATTCACCAAGGGACTAACGGTGGAACCTTTAGAGAAATTATGGGACCAAAATTGTAACAAAAAAATTTATGGGACCAAAATGAAACCTTTGTCATAGTTATGGGACCAACATTGCAACAAAAAAAGTTATGGGACCAAAATGAAACCTTTGTCATAGTTATGGGACCAAAATTGCACTTTAAGCCTATTGAATTTAAAGAAACAGATCATGAGGAATTAATTTACCTAATCTGTCGGGTGAGTTGAAAGGTCTAATATGGTGGTTTTTGTAGAACGAAGTTCAAACAAGAAAGAGAAAGATACATTGTACCAAAACAAAAGAAAAAGCGATAAGTAATTACAAATTAATTTAATTGTACATACACACAGCACAACACAGTTATGCATCGTAATCACACATGCCTATATTTGTATTCTTATCTACCCCGAGATGGAAAAGAAATAATTAAAGGCAATAAACTCACATTAATATGCATGTGAGAGTAGTATAGAAGAATCCCCAATTATTTAATCATTATTCGGTCATTACATTAAATTTCACTCTTACAAGTTACAATGACTTTTAGAAATGTATATATATATATATTGATCACTATCCTCACAAAAAAAAAATTGATCCCTCTTATAATTAGTAACAAGTCTAATTTATAAAATCTTATAACATGACTAAAATAGAACTGTTAGGAAATATTAAAGGCCAACATATAGAGAAAGAAGAAATATTAGGGATCAAAATGAAATTTTGGGCAAACATTGAGAACCAGAATAAGATTTTGACTAATATTTTAATATGTGTGTAAAAAAAAAAAGACTAATATTTTAATATGAAATCGAAATTTGAAAGGAGGGGAAAGCTTTTCATTAAGACAATATTAAATTTGAATATCCAAAATTGGCACGAGGGAAGTCATATATGGGAATATAAATTTTTCTTGGTAAACATAAATTCATAATTGCCTTTGGCAAAAAAATAGAAGAAAATGGAGTGGTACCTGACATCCAAATGTCGATTAATAAGTATGCTTATGTATGGAAAAAGGTGCAACTCTAGTGGCATTTTCCCTTGAAGGACTTTACTTTAGAATAGGTTTGTTTAGTATTAGTATGTTTTTTCTTTGTTCTTTTTTTGGGGAATTAAAAGGAAATATACGTTGTTTTTTTTTATGTGCTCTAGAAATATCTTTTAGAAATTGCAATCCAACTTCCATTTTCTGCTCTTAAATGTCATATTCACTCTTCCATTGTATCAAATTCAATCAATCATAAACAATAAAACCCAAAATAATTAGAGGAGTAATTGTCTCTACAGAGACTGCTGCTCCCTTAATTACTTGTTAATTAGGCTAGGAAGTCTTGATCTTACATATAATCACCATATTTTATCTGATTAAAGAAATTAAAAAATAATCTAAAAAAATGAATAAAAATATAAGTCACAAGAGAAATTAATTTTATAGTTAGAATTTAGGTCACATTTCATTTTATAATAAAAAAATAAAAAAGAGCTTCACAAAATCAAAAAAAAAATGAGAAGGCCTAATCACTATGGTGTTAGTTTCATTTTAATTCTCAAGCTATTTTTTATTCCGCTCCGGTCTTCAAATTATTTTGTTTTTTGTTTTGGTCTCCAAAATGTGATTTCATCTAATTTCTAGTGTTATTTCTAACCTAGACAGTTGAGATGTTTTATTCATCACTCACATGACAAGCACGTGGCCAAGGCTAAGCCTGACTAGTTATATATACTGATGATGAGTACTGTGTTGAATAACTCAGCTCATTCAATAGTAAGAATTCATTTTAATTTCTCTTCTCTGCTCTGCTTTGCTTTCATATTCCTTTTATCCCCTCTCTCAAACCCTTCTTCTTTCTCACTTCTCCATCTCTTTTCATTATATATATACATCTATATATATATATATATCCGTCTCTCCAATTCCATCTCCTCCAAAATCGAAGAAGCAGAAGGAAGTTAGCACAGGAGGGCCAAGCTTTACACTCCTCCTCCAGGTAAATTAATTAATAGTCTTTTAATTAATTTAATTATTACTTGTTTTGTTTTCCAATTTCATTTTTGGGCTACAACTCCGGCCATCTCTAATAATACCTCTGTCTCGTTCTCATTTTGCTCTCACACTCTCTCTCTCACACACACCTTGTATCCTAGTAGGAGTAGCTGAATATATATATAAATAAATGAATTTAATATGTGTTGTTGTGATGTGATTAATAATATATGCATGCTATATATGCAGGTGGTGAACCTGGAGGAGGAGGTTATATATATTATATTAGAAATGAGGTTAATTACGTTGAAGAATATAATATAAAGTGAGAATCCCTTATAAGAAGCAACGTCCTTATGTAGCGGACGTTGATCTCCCAAATTTTCACTTTTCAACCATCAACCATCAAATGTCTGACTTTTGTTTTCATTTCTTTGTTCTTTCCCCGTAAACTCTCCTCCACATTTCAATTCTTTCACTTTTCAACCATCAACCATGTATATATATATATATAGTTACGCACACTAGTGTAAATCTACACCTTATCCCCGTTTCAGCCAGTTTTTCTTTTCTTCTCTTTGTCGATCGCATGTGTGAAGGAAAATAAATTAATTACTGAATAAAAGATTTGTTTGGGTTCACCAATTTAATTATGGCAAAAAGTACTAATTTTGTCCCCAAACTTTACACCAACTATCAATTTCATTCCCATATTTTTTTTCTGCTGTCAATTTCGTCCCCAAACTTTACACCAACTGTCAATTTCATCCCCAATCTTTTTCTGCTGTCAATTCCGTCCCCAAACTTTACATCAACTGTCAATTTCGTCCCCGATCTTTCACATTTTCGTCAATTTTATCCTTTGACTAACTTCTTTTCATAAATTAACGACAGACTACATCCTGTTTTTGAATTTAAGTTAGGATTCGAGTTTCTTTTTCTATCAATTTTACATTATATATCGTTAGCCACATAGATTTTGTCGTCAATATTTGGCTAAAGTAAGAGCAAAGGATAAAATTGACCAAAATGTGAAAGATTAGGGACAAAATTGACAGCAAAAAAATATTGGGGACAAAATTGACAGCATGTGTAAAGTTTGGGGACGAAATTGACAGAAAAAAAAATAGGGACAAAATTGACAACAGGTGTAAAGTTTGGGGACGAAATGGGTACTTTTGCCTTTAATTATTTATCAGTATACTTTCGCAATATATTCTACTCCATTCCTGCATTCAAGAATATTATATTATGAATAGCTCTGAGTTCAGACTATGAGTCGGCCGCATAAACACGAAATATATAGGATTTTGTGATCGATGATTATTAATTATTGCAAGGAAATTAGTAGCAAATCAATGCACTACAATAATCTCAACTCATATATATTCAGTTTTTCACTTTTATGGAAGATTGAAATAATATGTCCAAAATCAGAGCACTATTTCACAAAGTTACTAACAATGCCAACTAAATAACATTTCACAAAGTTGCTAATAATGCCAACTAAATAATTTTGTTTAAGTGATTATTTGTGACAGAGTAGTACTATTTCACAAAGTTAATAAAAGAGCATTAACCTACTAATTAACACCAATCCTGACCATTGATTTGGTCTTACATGATGATTGCAGAAAGTAGATCAGACTAATTAATCATGAATTTCTGAGGCTAAGCGATTAGTGATCGTCCTCGATCGGTGAGTGCATCTTAATTAATTATAACCAGATAAAGCACAAAAACGTTATACTATTATAAGATATATCTATATCTGATTTTGGCATGATGGCATCCTAATTAATAATCCTACTTCTCTCGCACATGCTATCATAACCATAAAGGCTAAAGCTACAGATGCTCCTCGCCAACTTAATTTCACTGGTTCCTGTTATTTATTCTGTCAACTTAATTATTTGTTTCATTTATAAAGCTTTTCCTGTTTTGGAAATTCTTCAAACACTATGGGCTACTTGTCACTTGTCAGTTAACAAAAAATTGAAAGAGCATTTATTCTCCACTATCACATGATGAGGAATATTATTATCAACAGAAAGAGACAATATAATTTTAAATTTTGAAGAAAAGCAAATTAAAGGTGTACTTGTGCTCAATATACATACATACATACACCTATAATTCTATACTATTATAGGTTTCCATTTTTCAAAATCCAACGTGAGTGCATGCTCTATGTATGTACTTTTCTTAGATCAAAAGTCTCTCAGACTATGTGACAATATAATATAATGTATTTTCAGTAGGTAGCTTCATATATGCTATATAGACACATACACCAATAATTAATTAGTGTGTTGCGATGGGTTGGTAATTTGATGGGGTTTATGGTTTTGATCAATTAGGTTGGTGGATATGACGACAATCTCAACATTATTATCAGCAGCTTCAGATTGTTGTTGTTGTTGTTGTGGCGTAATTTCTGATGGCACTAATTGACTCATCTTTTTCATCTCTCTGTTCTTTCCCCATAGCACCATGTACAACCCACACACAATCAGCAAAGCTCCAACCACACTGCATGCAAATTTCACAAATCACAAACACAAATTACAAATTAGTTAACCCAAATTGAATAAACAATTAGCTAATAACTTCAATTAAACTAGCTAGGATTTTAATTAGCTAGCTAAAATAGTACTGATTAATTAATTATATTCTCAATTACCTTCCTAAGTAGAGATGCTCATTTAACATCAAAGAAGCAGCAATGGCCACAAGCACAAGCATTAGTGGGTTGAATACAGAAGCAAATAATGGGCCCTTCATCCTTACACACCATGCAATCACAATAACCATCATTCCAGACGCCACAATCCCCTGTAAAATTAAACATTATATTGAATTAACCTTCTTTTTTTCACCATGTATACAATGCAAGCTTAATTAATTATTAATCTTAAAACTATGTAACGTGGGCATGTGTCTATATATATATATATAGTTTAAATTAGCTAGTTAGATAAATATAACATTATAACATACCGAGAAAGATACAGCAAGAAGCCTAACATCCCAACCCAATTTCCATTCATTCCAATCTCTCTCTACACAAAGAGCAAAGGCAGTGGCTTGTATTGCTCCCATTGTAGACATTAAGGCTGTGCTTGACATAGGACTTGGATATTCTACACTCATCTTAGCCTATATATATATATCATCAATAATTGACAATGTTAATAATAAAGATCACACATACATCACATGATCATGAAACAAGATAATTAATATAATTAGTTGAAGAGATTTGATTTAAGTTTACTTAATTACGTACCTGGATGATTAGCCATAAAGAATAGGAGAAGCAGCTTGCTATGGCACAAAAAGCACCTAGTAACTTATGTTCTGTACTTGAGTGATGAGCATGTGGTAGTGTTGTTGGTGCCAAAACGCTGCCGTTTTGGTAATGATGAGAATGAGGGTGCATAATATTAATGTGGAAGGACCAAATATCAATCTCTACACCTTTAAAGAAAGTAAGAAGCATTGCCCCACCAATCCCTATTATAGTTCCCAACACTTTTGCCTTATCTCCTGCTCCTCCCATGTTCAATCTCTCAAACCTAAAATCAAAAGAGAAAATAAACGAAAAGCAAAAAATTAAATTATATATATGCTAATATATGTGGGCCGGGTTATAATAATACTATAACTTTAATAATTTCCACTAAAGGTGTTATTGATTTAATATTCATGAGCTAGGTAGCTATGATATGATGTGATCTCCGCAGCCAACACAGTTTTTATTGAAAGCAAATTTAATTAATATTATAATTAAACACGTTGTTAATCAATATTGTAGTAACTGAAGTGAAATAAAAAATGTACCCGCAGGAGATGGCCATGATGAAGGTGATGGCGGGAATGAGGTTATAGATAGCAGAAACAAATGTTGCTGATGTCAAAGATAGAGCTCCATAGAAAAGGTTTTGAAATAAACTCCCCCTGTTATTTAAAAAATTAATAGATCACATAAGTCATATTAATTATCGAAATACCTCCACGAGCAAAAACACTTTAGTTCTTTATATTACGAGAAAATCAACATCATTATACTAGAAGTAAAAAAAAATAGTCAATGCATGTCTTCAAAACGGAAATTGAATATTCGTGTGGGCAAATGCCTGTTGATTTCCTTTTAAATGAGTACTAAATTGAAAGTATTATAATTAGTGACAAGATGAGTCTCGGTTTTTGAGAGTGAATTATTTCTTACACATTACTTCTTTGATTTTGACTCTCGGTATTTGAGAGTGAACTATTTCTTACACATTAGTTCTTTAATTTTGACACTTTTTGTAGCCATAAACATATAAGTGAAAAATGTATTATTTTGTAACTGATTTGCGAAAAAATTAATACTTAATATCACTATTTAATAAAACTAATTTTTTAAATCATACTATATTTAAATAATATATTTTTTAATTAAATTTAATTTAAAAAATATAAGATTTTAATTTCATATAATTAACAAACATATTTTGAAAAAACAAATGAATGACTTTTAAAAAGTAAAATAAAAATATCTTCTCAAACAAAACTTCCCTTTAATGAGTATTGCAAAAGAGTCAATTTGTAAAAGTAAATTATGTATTATTAGACACACACACACACACACACATATATATATATATATATCTTTTTTACAGTTTTGAACTGCTGAACAAAATTAAGAATTGATATATAAAAAACTATTATTTTTGACGGACACATACACAACATATTTTTTGTATTTAAATTTGTTTTAAAATTATGATTTAGTCCATAAATATTAGGAAATCATTCTTTGGTTCCTTATATATATGTATATATATATATAAACATACTATTTAATCTTTATCACTATATTATATGTAAATATTAAATAATTTATTGGTGTAAATAAAATATCAAAGATCAAAAAATATATTTTCTAATTTCTATATAGAGATCAGAGAGACTAAATTTTAGTTATAAGGACTGAAAATAGGTTTTCTTTTTAAAAAATTAAACCATATATATAGTCCTATTCATTAATTCAAGCATGCACGAAACTTTAAGATTTTTACAAGGAAATAAGAATACGTATAATTAATAATTGGACTATACGATGCAAAAAGAGGGCAATATATATATATATATATGGTTATATATGACACACCCAAACAAGCCACAAAGAAATGCCATGAAAAGCACCCTCCAAGTCAACTTTGGCCTCTTGTTCCTGTTGAAATAGATAAAAAGAAAGAAAAAGGAAAAAGAAAAACCATAATAAGTTAGTATTTTCCATGCCCAAACTGGTCCACTCAAATTTCAAAGGACCTCTTAATTAAGAGGACTATGTATATATATATCCGAGATTGAATATTCCAAAAATCTTAATTAATGAGAATGACGTGAATATATATTATATACTATATATATAGGAATTAAATAGGACCTTTCAAGAAGAAGTGCAAGAGGGAGAGTGAAAGCAGAAGCAAAGAGAAGACGATAGGCAGTGGCAATTCTCATGCTCATTCCGTCGTTAATTATGGCGAGTTTGTACAACACATTCACCGTTGCAAATGCTAATTGCACCATCACCATTAAACCCACTGCTTTCAACTCACTCAACACATTACGTAAATTCCTCATCTCTCTTTCTTTAAATTCTATATATATATATATAAATTCTCACACTCTTTTCAACGTAACTTCAAGTTAATTAATAAGAGAAGCAAAACACAAGAGAGAAAGAGATATATATGTTATGGAGTGGTTGTTGCGGATGGATGCAAGAAAGAAGCGCAGCAAAATTGGTATTTATAGGACACAAAGTTTTAATTTAGATAGACGTGGAGCCTACCCAGCTACCTCCTGTTTGTTTGTTTGTTTTTGCGTAGATATTCTTTTTTTTTTGGGGGGGAAGAAAAAGAAAGACTTGATATACCAAACATATATAATGTAGCATAGTAGCGTGTTAGATTAATGTTTATTACCAGGTAAAAAAGTATACTTTTTGATAATTCATATATACTTTTGTTTTCTTTAATTTATTATAGTAGAGAAGATGTTTAAATATTAGATTAAAGTGTACAAAATCTTCATGAGCTTTAATTATTGAGCAAATGGATACTTGAACTTTAAAAAATGATAAAAGATTCTTTAAAGTTTAAACTTTTGATTTTGTACAAATAATCCTATTTGTTAATAATTCATAGAAAAAGTTTATTCTTTTTAATTTTTTTTTATGATTGTTACATTTTAGATTGATCAATTTAAAATTAATTATTATTATATTTAATAGAAATCAAAAGACTAATCTTTTATTTTATTTTTCAATCAAAATTTTAATTAATAAAAGATGTTATTTGCATAAAAGTAAAAGGTTAATTAAGGATCTTTTGCCACTATAATATAGATATTTTTTAAGGGTTGCATAATAATGAATATCATTATGAATTAATTCGATTATGATTAAGGCCTTTGACTTCCACCACATATATGAGACAATTATTGTCACAGCATCTTGGTGAACATAACATACATAAAAAAAAATTACATTTAACCACATATGCTAATTAAATTATTCTGTCCATTAATGGTAAAACCTACATAATTTTCCTACTTGATTATATATATATATATATTCCACATTGTATTTTTATGGGACTTCTATTCAACATTTCAAATATACAATATACAAAAACATCTAGAAATTAAAATGCAATGGCTAATTAGTGGCTCTAACCGGCTAACCCTACTTGTTAAGTATTAATAATTAACTCACATAAGTTGAACTTAAATTTGCATCTTTTAACAAATAATAATACTAATTAGCTCATATAATTCTGCCCAAATAGGAAGAAAGTAAATGTGAGTATCATTAAGGAATGGATAAAAGAATATGTATATGTATATGTATATATATATATATATGTGTGTGTGTGTGTGTGCGCGTGTGGTGGCATTATAATAACGAAGGAGAGGACTTTAAATTTGTTAGTGACCAATAATGAATATCACTATACAAGGTAGGTAGCATTGAAAAAGAGAGGCATATATGCTTTTTTGAAGACTTTGGGTCAATGAGGACGTCTTGCCAATTGGAGATTATGCTTTTAATTCTGCTTTATTTCATTACCTTAGTGTCCAGCTAAAAACAGAGAACCTGGAAAAATAAACTTTTAATTCGACGATATGGTGCAGATTCAATTCATTATACACAGTCCTCAACACCATAATATACATTAGTTTTTTAATGTAGCATCCTCATTCCTTAAACAGATCGATGGTCGTTCGTCAAATAATTGAAGAATTGAATACATGTGCAAATTGTGTATGTTCTGTATATTTGGTAGTTGCGCTTCATAATTTGGCCTTGTCTTGTTTTATTGCTGCATTGATATTTATTTGGATATGATTTGTTATTTATGTGGCTTGTTTTATGGCCCCGGCCCCTACGGCCTATATTTAAATATATATATATTCCTTTTCCTTTTTCCCAAATATGATCAACATACATGCAATCCAAATTAGAATATGATATCATGATACAATTTCTTTCGTTGTCATACAGTAATACTGATTATTGTAATATTCTGCAGCAAACCAAAAGCTAGCCACTTCAACAGAAGTGAAATTTGTCATCTTGTTAAGTTTCACCTACTTCTACATCATGATACAGTGAATTAGCTTGATTAATCCGGTTTCTTTTTATAACTACTTCAAAGTGGTGAAAAGAGACAATTCACTCCTTGATGCTTGAATTTTTTTGTCATTAAAGATTTTATTAAAATGAGTTGATAATAAATAATACTAATTTTGCATTTCATGTATATGATACACCCAAATAATAATTAACATAAAAATGAATTTCTTCAATACCTCGTCAAATGGACTAATATATATGTGGTCCACCCTTCTCACTATCAAATGAGTTCGACTTGTAAGTTGAGCTAGTTTATAGGTTAAAATCAATCGGTTGAGTTGTAAAACTGATTTGACAAAGAGAAGAACAAATATCTTAATTTTTCATGTCATATTTAATGGTAGAATTTGGACAAAATTTAAGAACTAAAGTGGAATGAAAAAAACTTTAGGGACTTAAACATAATTCACCCTATATTTAGAGACTAATATGAAGTTTTCACCAATATTATTATCTTACTTCCATAAAATGATGAAATCATATGAGCTCTCATCATCAAGGGACTGTTTTGGGTAAGTTTCTAAAAAAGTATTTATATATTTTTCAATTAGAAACAAAATTATATATATAAAAGGACTTGGAGTTATCAGTATGAAATTTACTAATTAATAATAATTTGGTCTAGAATCATGTTAGTAACTAATTACAAAAGCATATTCTTAGTTTTTTTTTAATAATTTTGAAAAAGAGATAAGTGAAAATATTCCTATTTTAAATATTAAATTTTCAAAAAAAAAATCCAGATAGGTGAGCCATATACAGAGATACACATTACAAATTATTGGTGTAATGTGGTTAGGATAGGTTTGAGACTCAGAGATAAAGTTTACAATTTTTATCATGCAAAAATTGAAGATGATATTTATATGAAGTTATTTTAGTGAAATCATGTAATAATAAGTTTTAAGATACCGAATCACGTCAAACTTTTTTGTATGTTCTTATTGTCTTTTCTTTTTCTTTACTTTTATTTTTTTCACTTCCACTCAACATCAAACTCACCCTAATTATTATTGTAAGATTTTTATAAAATCATTGCTAATCAGTTCAAAACAGAGACAGAGAATATAAAAACTAACAGCATATGTGAAAATTTTCTCCTAAGAAATTATTCTAATGAAAATAGAGAAAGTGCAAAAGAGTACTACTCTTCTCACCAAAACGTACACCCTGAACTTCAAAAGTCATTATTCTTTCTTTCTACTTTAATCTGGATTCAAGGCCATTTACAGAGTGCTTTAACATCACATATGTAATTGGGGCAATAATTAATTAGTCATCACATTAGAGACAATAAATAATTTCCTATACACTAGGTGGTATATCATCTTCTGTCCTCTTATTAATAAGTTCTTCATAATGATTGCTTTTTGATGAATCACCACTATCTTCAACCTCGGAAATATTATTATTAATATTGCTGTTGTTTCTGGTAATTTGGGTGTGATTGTTTTGATCAACAACTATAACAAGATTAGTAATAGCTTCAGATTCAAGATTAGTAATAGCTTCGGATTCTTGATGAATGCTTTGATCTGATGTCACTAACTCGCTTATTGTTTTCATTTCTTTGCTCTTTCCCCATAACACCATGTATAGCCCAACCACTATCAGCGCTGCTCCAACCACACTACATGCATAAACATACAAAAATTAAATATATATATATATATATAATTAAGTAACATTATATAAATTGCTGGTTCATATATATTTATCATGTATGTTACTGCAAAATGATTATATGGTTTTATTTTGATATATATATATACCTTCCCAAGTAAAGGTTTTCATCCAACATCAAAGAGCCAGCAATGGCCACAAGCACAAGCAAGAGAGGGTTGAAAATAGAGGCAAAAAGTGGGCCTCTCATCCTTACACACCATGCTATCACTACTACCATTATTCCTGAGCCTACAATCCCCTGTATACAATTCCACAATAAATTAATAATATTCATAATATAATTACCAAATGCTTATATCTATAGACATTAATTAGTTAATTAAGTAATAGCTAGGTACCGAATAAGCAGCTGTTAGAAACCTAATATTCCAATGCAACCTCCATTGTGTCCAATCCTTCTCAACACAAAGAGCAAACACAATAGACTGTATGGCTCCCATTGTAGACATCAACGCAGTGCTTGAATAAGGTGTTGGATAATCTTTGCTCATATTAGCCTGCTCTATAAATTAATCACATATTAAACACATATAGTTATTGAAAACAAGAATTAATATAATTAAAATATTAAATTGACCTGAATGATTAACCAAATTGCAAAACAGAAGCAGCTTGCTATTCCACATAGAACACCCAGCACTACTTTGCTGCCATGTGCAGATGAAACGTCGGCGTTTTGATGCAGAAGGTGAATGTGGAAGGACCAAATTTTAATTTCTATTCCTTTAACAAAAGTTAGAATCATTGCTCCTCCAATTCCTGTTATTGTTCCTAACACCTTCGCCTTCCCTGTTGCCTTCTGCAAATTCAATCTTTCAAGCCTATAGCAAACACACAAGAAAAAAAAAACTCACTTCAATTATATATTCAGCAGTCAAATATATTCAAGTCTAACTTTTAGACCATTTTATTGAGATTGGGTTGTAAATGTCTGTTTTTGAAAAGGCATAGCTCATTAATTATATTAATTCTGTCCTCACGTTGAGTTATGGTTTTGTAATATATATATATGTATGTGTGTGTGTGTATATAAGCTTATATATTGCATTGTAAATTATGGTCATTTAATAAAAAATTTAATTTATATATAATTAGAGGGAATGATAAAAATTAAAAAGTACCCGCAGCAAATA
Organism: Chamaecrista fasciculata; assembly: GCA_003254925.1. NCBI lineage: Eukaryota > Viridiplantae > Streptophyta > Magnoliopsida > Fabales > Fabaceae > Chamaecrista > Chamaecrista fasciculata. The sequence goes on from QANZ01018231.1 coordinate 75,770, forward strand.
GCCAAGACAAAAGTGACAGCAGGAATGAGATTATAGACGGCAGAAGAAAATGTTGCTGATATTAAAGCCAGACCCTCAAAGAAAAGGTTTTGAAATAAACTCCCCCTGCATGCATGCAGCATAATTAATTAATTTTTTGAACAAGCATTATTAATTAATTATAACTTTATCACATTAAACCTGTGTAATTTAGTTAGGTAAACTATATAAAGTACAAGAATGAAAAAGCCAATAATTAATTATATACGTAACACACACCCAAATAGGCCACAAAGAAATGACTTGAAAAGCACCCTCCAAGTAAACTTTGGTCTCTTATTCCTGCTCACCAAATCCTCAAGAACAGAGGAAGAAGCATATATATATATATATATTTCAAATAGCCAAAATAATCTTTTTATGTATATATAAAAAAGAGAAATGAAATGAAATAAGAAGAAAATTTTATGTACCTTTCAAGAATGAGAGCTAGAGGAATGGTGAAAGCAGAGGCAAAAATGAGACGATAGGCAGTGAGAATCCTAATGCTCATTCCACGGTTAATAGCAACCTTATAGAGAACATTGATAGAAGCAAATGCAATCTGTACACTCACCATTAACATTGCTGGTTTTACCCCTTCCAATGCTTTCCCTATATCTTTCATTTTTAATTAATTTTCTCACTAATTCAATTTCCTTCACACCCTCAAGACTCAGCTAACCAAAATAATGAGTTTGATGAGTTTGAGAAATTATTGAATGGCGCACGATTTTATAGAGAGAGTTAAGTGTTCTTGTTATAATTACAATTTACCACTACTTAATGAGGAATATAATATAGTATATTTAATTAGCTCGGTTTCAAAAGTAGTGATACATTTTAGAAGAAAAACACGCTCTTGTGTTGAAATGTGACGTGAGGTGAATCAACATTGGTCAATTCGGGACAAATCTCTCAATTTCTGTTTCAATTTGATTGTGGTTCTTAGTTTTTCTTCGAGTTGGAGGGAGTTGGACAATCTTCATGGTCACTTAGAATTACATGTTTTCTGCTTCGTTATTTTGGTCAAAATGCTCACATTGGTCCTAAGATATGAAGTAAATTTTAAATTGGTCTTAAATATTTCATTTATTTTAGATTAGTCCTAAATAATTTATTATTATTATTTTTTATCACAAATTACTAAATATAATCGTATCTATTTCGTTTCAAGCTTGAATATAATGTAACAAATTGAATAAAAAATGAACCGTTCATTTCTCATTACGTCTCTATAGTGAATTTATGACTTAAAGTGAAAAATTATAGAACCATATACAGCCGAAATAATTACACATAGTTAATTAGTCAATTCGTCTCCAAAAATTTAACTTGTGCGTATAGACAAAAAAACTTAATTACTAGGACATACATTTCAAAAACTTAAAAGTGATAAGTACTCAACTAAAAATTTTGAAACATATATACAAATTAAATAAATCTATAAAATTAGTAAAAATAATTTATGAAACTTGCACGTTTTATGAAACTCTTGATCAAGCCGTTAATTTTTTTTCTTCCACTACTGTGGAGTCTTTTGAACTGATCACTAGCTAATTTCTAATTAGACACAAGAGACAAATGTATATAATAAAATATATAGCTGCATGCTTGGTAAAAGTCAAAATCAATGTATTATTTTCATTAGCCCACATATTTTTTCATCTTCTGATCGAAGAAGTTGTGCAGTTTGTTACTTCAATGTATATGGCAATGTATTATGAACAAATTAGATGATCGGATTACTTGCATCGACTTCTATAATTTTTATTTATGAACAATTATATCAGTTTTTTTTTTCTTTTGAAAACGATACAATAAGAAGACAATCTGAAGCTATAAAGTATTTTCGATCAATCAATTATATATAATTGAAACTAAAAACACAGTTGTGGTGGTTCTTTTTGTAAGGTATATATTAGTTAAATAAAAATTAATTAATTGACAAATGAATTAGGAAACCACTAGACACCATAGTCATAGACCACTAATTAATATATAGCTAGAGTTCAAAATGAGTTTAATTACTTCCTCTTAAGGTCTTCCTTTCATCAATTTCAAACTTATTGCTCTATCACGTCTACAAACTAATAGGAATCAAAATAAAGCAAAAATGTTAGAGTATTATTATTATTGTTTGTTGTTGTTGTTATTATTATTATTATTTTAAAGACATATTAAATAAAAATACATATAGAATCAACAATTATAGTTATTGAATATAATTTTTTTTGGTAGGTAATGTGGATTTTAATTAAGATAATTGTGCCATCGATTTAATTCTTAGAAGTCACTTATGAATTATGATTTTACATAGTCCTTGGATGGGCCAGGTTTTTTTTTTTTGCTTGGGGTCTTTGGACCCCGTTTCCTAACCCAAAAATATATATATACCATAAACTTCTCTTGGAGATTATGAGTGTAAGTATATTAATATTTAATTAGGTTTAGTAAATTAGAAAGCCTTACTTCCTAAAATTAAACCAACTCTTTTTGTTTTAAACAAAGAATTATTTTAGTTGAACATAGTATTTTTAGTGAACGTATTATTCTGATAGATTATCCAACCAGATAAAAAATACAGCTAATACATAAAAATAATTAGAGGTAGAAATAAACAGACTAATCAAATATCTTTTAGAACTTATTAAACATTATTATTTTACCTCTAACCTCTAAAATAAATAATCACCACTAAAATAGAAGTTTTCAAATAAATAGTTTAAATTAAAAAAAATAATAAATATAAAAATTAATTTTAGTATAATAGCCAATCAAAGTCTACACACACACACATTAGGGATGGGGGAAGATAATCACTATATTAGTAGTTCATAAATCTTAATTGTGTTAGTGAGAGTTACATTTTTTTTTATTTAATGACATCTTAACTTTTATACTCTGATATTGTTTTTAATTTAGATAATGTGAGACTTTATTTGACTAATACATATGTACGGTTTATGAAGTTTCAGAAACTCCTTAATGTCATGCATGACATAGATATCTCATATACTCAATGGATAATGTTAGAAAAATATTGGTCGTCAAAGGCCATATTCCTTTGTTTAGGGACACTTAATGATAAAAGGGGAAAACTCCAAATGCAGTGTACCTAACAATATGTCCATTAATTTTGTTCCAAAGAGAAAATATATGTCCATTAATGAACCTATTAACCCTGGTGACTTTAATCTTAATTTGGCGGACATTAAAATGCTTCAAGCCTTCAACTGTGTAGAGTTAAAGGCTTCAATTCTTTTTTTTGGTTAATAAAAAATAATTTAAAATTTTATTATTTAATTTTTTTTTTGGTCTAAAAATTATTTTTATTGGCAAATCTATTAAAACGTATTCATGATTTTTGATAATGCATGCAAAAACAGTATTAAGCCCAAAATCTCTTTTTGACTTTTTGTTAAATAGATTTCAGTTCATTGGGCCCAAAGTTCCACTTTAAATATATTAAGCCCAAGTCTAAAATTTCTCTATAGAATTAGAAAACAACTTCAACTATCAACTATTTTTTGAAAAGGAGTAAACTAACTTTCCGGTCCCTGAATTTTGGACGCGGTGACAAATAGGTCCTTGAATTTTACACATTATACTAGTCGGTCCCCGAAATTTACAAACGCCTAACTAATTGGTTCCTCCGTCATATTGGCATTACAAAAATGCTGACGCAGCCATAACGGACGCTGATATGTCCTATTATGCGCTGACGTGTCCCGTTATGTCCACGTCAGCACCCGTTATATTAAAAAAAAACAAAAAAAAAAACTGTCACGTCATAAAATAGCGACACATGAACATTTTCTCATTGCACTTATAGGTCCTGACCCATTTTTATTCCATTATTCTCAATTCTCCCTCTTTTTCATCATTTTCATTTATTTTAGTCCCGAATCCTCAAAATAAAACTGTAAAGTGTCCCAAAAACTCTTTCAAACAATCCAATTTAGTCCCAAAATTTTTTTTAATCTTAATCTTCATCTTCCCAATTTAACATAAATCCCTAATTTTATTTTAATCCCTAAACCCCCTAATTTTTTTTTATCACCTTTTTCATCTTCATCAATTCATTTCATCTTTACCCCTAAACTCTAAAAAAAATTCATTTCATCATGATCATCCCCAATCGCACAATCCACACACCGATCCTCACTGAGCCCATCTCCATCGCCGTCACCGTCGCCGTCGCCGTCATCCGAACATTCCAGAACCAAGCCAACACCACAGGCATCACCATTTTCGTCCCTATAGACTCTGCTTTCTCCTCTCTCTCCAATCTCACTCAACCGCAACTCAAGAATCTCCTCCTCTTCCACGCCTTGAACTTCTCTGACGCCGCCGGCACCGTCCATCTCAGTTCAGGCTGGTCTAATACCATGATTACTAGTGCCGTTTACGCCGCCGATCCTGTGCCATTCAATGGATTGTGCGAAAGGGTGAGGATGATCGGCGGAGAGAAGGAGATAGTGAAGGTAATCGGAGGCAGAGTGACGCTGGTAAGGGAAGACGCCATTGAAAGCGTGTTGTGTTTGAGAGATGAAATTTCCTCAAGATATTTTGTTGCTTTTAGTCCCTGAATTTTTTTTTAGGGTTTAGGGATGAAGATGAAAAAGATGATTAAAAAAAATTTTAGGGGGTTTAGGGATTAAAATAAAATTAAGGATTTATGTTAAATTGGGAAGATGAAGATTAAGATTAAATATGTTGGACCAAAATGAAACATTTTGCTAATATTTAGGACCACTTTGAATATGTTGAAATATAATGGACCAAAATAAACATTAGACATACATTTATGACCAAAATGAAATATATATATATATATATATATAGTTGTTTCATCTTTCATGCATGTTTGAACTTTTTCTTTTATTTTTGTGGTAATTAAAAGGATGCATGGATAACAAGTGTGATCGACTGAAGCCATAGCCAAAACTCCAAACTTAAAACGACGTCGTCAAATGAATATTAAGCTCTCTGGAGATGGTCCTTCTTGCCTCTCATCAAAATGGCATGCATCACACTGATCGGTATATTATTTCATCTTCTTCTTCTTCATCTTCAATTTCTATCTATCTTTTACTTATTATATTGTGCTTTTTCACGGGTTTAGGATTTAGGTACTTTCTTATATAATTAGTTGGGTTAGACTATAATGCAAAGGTTTGATTTTTGACATGATATGCAATGAGTCATGAGCCAATAAGATAATGACACGTGAAAGAGTAAGTTTTATGTAACTAGTGATATGACTCTAAAAAGATGATAACCTTAAAAAGAGTGATTAAAGTTCAAAAAATATAATTTACAATTTAAAGCTCTAAAAGGACGAGAAGCCCTCCTAATTCTCTTAATGATTGTATGCTGGGCGCACACGAGAAGTTCTTTTTGTGTCGAATTTTGATCATTTGGCAATTGAAAGATTTTTTAGGTTAAACTGTATTTTTGGTTCCATAACTTTAGTAAAAGTCTCAATTTGGTCCTAAAATCTTTTTTGTTGCAATTTTGGTCCCACAACTTTGGCAAAGGTCTCAATTTGGTCCCATACGTCTTTTTTTGCAATTTTCATCTCATAACTTCTGAAAACGTCTCACCGTTAGTCCCAAGCTGATTTTCATCCATCACATAACTTCACCTATATATATTTGTCACGTCATTATCCAACTCAGTATCTAGATTATCTTTAATGACATATAATAGATGGAAATCAGTATTAGGACCAACGGTGAGACGTTTTCAAAAGTTATGAGACTAAAATTGCAACAAAAAAAAGTCATGGGATCAAATTGAGACCTTTGCCAAAATTATAGGACTAAAAGTGCACTTTAGCCTTTTTTTTAAAAAAAAACGATTAGTAATTTTGCATTACTAATAAAATTAATAAGAAAACAATATATATATATATATATATATATATATATGAGAATATAATATATCATTGTGATTGTGTATGACGCTACATATGAGATTTTCTCAGATCAAATGATGTCATCTTGTAATAGGACTAATGTACAATCTTGGATTTTTTTTTTTGTAAAAAACATACCTAGCTAGAAATATTGACGTTTATATTGAATAGTGAATACGTTAAATAAAAAAATATATATGGTATCTATCTTAATCAATTTTAATGGTATTTTGATCTTAATTAATTTGTTTATTATCGAATGAAGTGGAGTTCAGCAAAAAAGGATAAGATAAAACTAATTAACGATGTAACTCATCTAAGTCTTCCCTTTTTTTCATCACATCGCTTTCACATAACATGCATGAATGCATGCATGTGACATCATAAGCCAAGAAGGCAAGAACACAACACTAACTTCAAAATAGTACTTTGGGTGGATACTTAGTGTGTTAGTCCATCTGAATTTATTCATAAAAATTATTCCATATCTGATAAATATTGGATATAGATAAAATGCAGGTGGTAAAAATTAAAAAAAAATTATCGAATGTCGAATAAATATAAATATTGTCTCATATTCGTCATCCCATCATTCTCTTAGCCTTTTCTTAAAGTTCTCAAATATCAAGTCTAGCTTCTTTTAGATAAGCACATAGTACTACTCTATCAGTATTTTGTTTACATTTCCTAATATGCTTTTTAGCTATCATACAGAAACAAATGAAATTTTCTAATTTTGGTTTGGTCATTATTGTATATAGTTTTTCACATGCTCAAAATAATGTGTGTATTCTCTCACACACACACACATATATAAATATAGTAGTTGACGGTTTATTACATTCTTGATTACAGTTGGTGGCATAAATTATAAATAAAGTATGAGGGGAGTATTACAAAATTTAAATTTGTATCTATAATTACGCGAGTACCCAAATTAATTCTCACCCTTGAATCTTATAAAATAGTCAAATTTTCATACTTAAATTTAGGAGAAAATTTAAATTTATCTTTATTAATAAAAAAATATTTTTATTAAACTACTTTTACATCTAAAACTATAAAATATATATTATCAAATTATTATAATACATATAAATTATTTAATATTTTTTTCTTTATAATTTTATAATACATAAATTGTAAAATATTTTTTTATATATAAGAATAAATATTTATATTACATGTCGAGAATCCTCGTTTTCATTTCTAGACTCATTTACTTTGAATGCATATCAATAAGACATTATTACTTTGACTACACTAATGAAAAGACTCTTCTTAACCTTCCCGAGCTCAAAAATAAAATCCTTATCCGGCAACTAGCAACTATAAGCTCGCCAATGGCGCGTGTCTCAGATCTAACAGTACCACGCCCTTGCTTCTACCTAAGATCCTTCATTGGCACCATTTCTGTATTTATGGTGCCAATGAAGATCCTCTTCTTACACCATCGTTTGATCTCGTACCATAACTTGCATACAAGTGAGATCGTGTTAGGATTCTTTTCCAAGTGAATAAATGAGAATGTGTGCTCGAGGACCTCCTCGTAAGGAGTATGCCATTCTATGCACCCCGGAAACAACTAGAAGTAGAGATGGAAGCGGGTAGGGTACCTGTTGGTTTTATCACTTTTTGTATTTATATCTTATTTGGTATCCAACGGGTACTTAAAATACCCGAACTATCCAAAAAAAAAATATAAATATAGGATAAGATATTCTACTTTATAAATTGGATATATCGAGTAACCGATATGTATTCACAAAAAAAAATAATTATTGATTTATAATTTAAATTTCTTTCTTAAAATAAAAAATTAAATATAAATAACTAAAAAATCATTATATAAAGAATATAATTAATTAAATTTAAATAATTATATATAAAATATTAAATTGAATGTAAAATATAAAAATTTAAATAATATGATATCGAATATCGGATACCCTAACTATCAATTAATTTCAGACGAATATAGAGTATTGGAGAATAATATAAACTGTGTCAACTATCATTAATTTCGCATGTGAAATTCTATATACAATGACAAAGCTCAAATTAGAAAATTTCATTTGTTTCAATATGATATTGATAACTAAAAAGCATATTAGGAAATGTAAATGAGATAGAGTATTACCATGTGCTTATCTAAAAGAAGCTAGCTTAGAGTCAATATTTGAGAACTTTAATAAAAGGCCAAGAGGATGATGGAACGACGAAATTAGATAGTTGGAACAATATTTTATATCCACTTGATATTTGATATTTTTTTTTTAATTTTTACTATTACTTTATTTGATATATAATATTTGTCGGATAATGAGTAGGTGAATTCGGATAAATGGATACTTTAAATATCCACCCAAACTGTGACCCTGTATAGATGGTGTTGGTATTGTTTTGAAGCTAGTGCTGTCTTCTTGCCTTCTTCATGCATAGATGCATGTTATGGGAAAGTGATGTGATTAAAAGGGGAGGACTTACATTGTTAATTAGCTTTTCTTTTTCTCTCTTTTTCGCAAAACTCAATGTCCTTTAATAGAAGACAAATTAATTAAGATCATAATATCATTTAAAATTGATTATAACAGAGACCATAATTTTTTTTAAACGTATTCAATATATAATTAGTCACATGTTAAGGTTTTGTTTTGATTGGTCAAATGAGTTTTCAAACATAAAAAATTATTTTTTAAATGAATTTTCGTAGATTTCAAGATATGAGGTACTCTACTAACCAATCAGAAGAAACCTTATAATATGCCCTGAAGGCACATGTTAGATAAATTCAAAAAGAAAATCCAAAACTGTACATTAGTACTATTATAAATTAAGACAACACCATTTGAGAATGTCTCATATGTAGCGTCATAAACAATCACAATTAATGATATCTTATATTCTCATATATTGTTTTCTTATTAATGCAAAATTATTAATTAAATAAAAGAAATCTTTCAATCGCCATATATATACTAAATATGAACAAGTGATCAAAATACTATAGACACAAAAAGAACTTCTTACGTGCGCCCATCGATCCTATCATACAAACCATTAACAAAGGGAGGGTTTCTAATCCTTTTACAGCTTTAAGTGTAAATTATATTTTTGAACTTAATCACTCTTTTTAAGGTTATCATCCTTTTACAACAAAATATACAATTTCTGCTAAAAATTCTTAAAAATGTCTTAAATTCTAAGTTATAATGAAAAAAATTATTCAAATTTCTTATATTTTATAAAAGACCTTATTTATTAACATTTATAAAAAAAATAATATATTCGTTTGTTCTCTGACCATTATTAGCAATAATTAATTACAAAGTGTTGATTAACACCAAGTGCAATGACAACAATTATTTAAAAAAAATAGTTTTTTCACTCATTTATCTTAGATAAAAAAACGTAATAAGAAGAATTCGACGAAATGAAAATCTTGGAAGATCTTTAACTAGTTTTCTTCGATCTTTGATGTTCTTCGTCTTTAATTTCGATCTATCTTTAACATATTGTGCTTTTTTTGTTATTATTAGTTTATATCTTATTTGTTGGGTTTGAAAATATTTATTTATACGTATATTAATTTTTTTGAAAATTCAACAATATAATCTCTCGGTTGCTTGGATCCTTCGTAGTCAATTGGTTTGTCAAAGCTGCCTTAAAGATGTGCCCAGGCCAGGTCCAATTTTTTTTGTGTACTAACTATAAGGCCCAATGGGATTATAATTCATCTAACAAAAAACTAATAGGGCCAACTTGGAGTAACAAAATCTATTGGTTGACGAATATAGAAGGATTCTGTCCAAAAAAGATAGACAAATATAGGAAGATTGACGGAATTTGGATTTCTATAATACATTTTAGGTGTTACTGACACTCTTTCTTTTTATATTATTTCTTTCTCTCTCCGCACTACACCTATAAAATACTATAAAGAATTCAAATTGAGATTGACGGGCAGTCACTAAAAAAAAAAAGAGGCTTACCAAGCCTAACCATAATGAAATGGGAAAAAAAAATCTACCAAAGTTGGACGAGGCTAAAGTGCTAAACTATTTTGACACCTTTAATTATCTTATATTTAAATGAAATATTTTTTCGTTGGGAGATAATGATTTGAATCACATAACGCCTCAGTCTATTTAATAACTGCATATACACATATTATGTAACTATAAACTTATTTTAATGAGTATATCCTTGTCATGGCGTTCGTTAGCAGAATGGCAGTCGTCATTGACATACGTAAGTGAAGGGTCACTATTAATTAGCGCACTATGCAATGTGTATTTTATTCGATCCAATAAAACCTCCAAACATTAGCCAAATGGTTTAATTTGCATGTTACTTTTTGTGTGTTGATATATAGATAAAATTCATAAGAAGGCTATAGTTATATTATATATACAAAGTTAATTGCAAAGTTTTAGTGTGAATGGGATTTATCTATATGTATTATTTTCATTTTACCATATTTTATAATTTGGCCGAAACGCCAACCACTTCTTTAATTTATGTTACAATCTTTTTTTTCAAAAAAAAAATGTATATAATCTTGCAAAATGAAAAAAAAAAAAAAAAANAAAAAAAAAAAAAAAAAAAAAAAAAAAAAAAAAAAAAGGTTAGCATATACGTATAACCATTTTTTATATGTTACAATAGGAAATATATATGCTTTCTACTGATGAAACTAAAAAAACCGAACAAAAGAAAGTAAAGAAAAACAAAAGAAGGGAAAACAAATGAAATTTAAGAGGTAAACTCTGGCTTTTTTGGAAAAAGGATGGCACATGCATGATTAACAAACACCGTCACATGCACTCACTTTTGTTTTCATATTACTTTAATTTCCTTGTTCTTCTTCTTTGTTTACTCTTGTTGATTGTGACCATCGTCATCACTTCTAGTTTCGGAGGAATATTGTTCATGAATATTCCTATCGTTACCATGTACTAATAATACTTGTGCACCATTATTTTCACTGTGGTGACTGCTTTTATCTTCTGCTGGAGATCTGACGATTACTTCAACATCATTTGTGGAAGATTGTGAGGATGGCACCAATTGATTCCTCTTCTTCATCTCTTTCCCTTTGCCCCACAAAACCACGTAAAGCCCACACACTATCAATACTCCTCCAATTATACTACATCAAAATTGAACACCCATATAATTAACATTTAGTTCTATATATATATAACTAATCATTTGTAAATAAATAAAATTCGATCATACATATATATATATATAGTTATATACCTTCCAAGATATAGCTTCTCGTCCAACATGAAACATCCAGCAAGCGCCACAATCACGAGCATTAAAGGGCTAAAAACAGACACAAAAAGAGGACCTTTCATGTGTGCACACCATGCAATCATTACCACCATTACTCCTGAAGCCACCATTCCCTATATATGTAATTTTTAATTAATTATGAAACCGGATTAAGAATTTATTAATCATGTAATTAGTTATGGATAAAATGACATATATATACCGAGTAAGCCACAGTGAGAAGCCTAACATTCCAACCCAATTTCCATTGATTCCAATCTCTCTCAACGCAAAGACCAAACGCAACAGCTACTAGTGATGCCATAAACGACATCAAAGCCGTGCTTGAGTAATAAGATGGATATTTGTCACTCAACTTTGTCTGTCTCACATACAAATTAAAAGTTAAAACAACAATCAAAAGTAATTAATTAAAGAGTAAACTAACAATTTAGTCCTGAAAGACTGAAATGTATATTTTAGTTCCTATAAGATCAAAAGGATAAAATTTTTAGTCCCTGACAGTATATTATTTAGTCCATAAAAATAACTAATTAGTATACTATTTTGATCTTTCAAAGACTCAACTGTATATTTTAATCTTTCAAAGACTGAGTTGTTAATTGACTTAGTTCAATAATCTTTCAGGGATCAAATTATTTCTTTACTCTTAATTAAAACTTCAAATTTCATTATTTTGCACCAAATAAATGTTTAATATAATAATAACCTGAATGATGAGCCAAGTAGCGTAAGATGAGCAACTGCAAAAAGCACAAAGAGCACCCAATAAGGTTTTAGTAGTAGAGGAGGAAGCACTTGATGGTGACACGTGGCGATGATCATGATGATGTAGCAGACTGATGTGGGAACCTGTAGGGATCTCTCTGCCTTTGAGAAAAGTAAGAGTCATGGCACCACTAAGTCCTATTACTGTTCCTATCACCTTTGCTTTTCCCGCTGCTCTTTCCAAATTCAGTTTTTCTAAACTGTATATATAAATCAATAAATTTTAATCAATTCATATCACGTATATATATATATTATGATCATAATTGATAAGTTGATAACTGATGTCATATTTTTTCTAAAAAAATATTGACCTACTAGGCTACTACTAAAATATAATAATACATATTTATTTTATATATATGAAACTTGCTTTGATTTAGAAACAAAAAAAGTTTTATAAAAGCTCCATCTAAAAAGGAAACTTTTTTTGGAAGCGAAATTGGAATTGTGTTTCAAGTTACTAGGGAGGCTGTTGCACCTAGACAAGTTATATTTGAGAAAAAAAATCCAAATTAAATAGAATAACATTCAAATAAATTAATAAAATGATGATGATAATAATAATAATAATAGAGAAATTAAAGTAAACTATGCATATAGAGTTACATAAATGCCATAAAACTTACCGGAAGGAGACGGCCAAGATAAAGGTGATGGGTGGAATGAGATTGGCAAGGGCAGATGCAAAAGTTGCTGATGTTAAAGACAAAGCCTCCAAGTAAAAGTTTTGTGCCAATGCTCCTCTACATATAATGTAATGTAATAATATCATGTATCCATAATCCTAATTACTTACTGATTTCTATGTATTTAATTATTAATTACTTCAATTATTATATTTGTGAGGGCCTCGGATATCTATTATCTATTATATATATATATAGTAATATAGGACATGTTGAGAATTTTCATTGGAACAAAATTACAGGCTAGCTAGGAGTGTAAGGGATAGGATCCATACATTAAATAATTAACTTTTAATTACTTATATGAAAATTTAACCATATAATTCATTTAAGTAATTAATAATTAAATTTATAGAAGATGTACAATAGCTCTCATAGAACCACTCATTTTAAAATTAAATATTAGTTAAGTTATATGGTAAAATGAATATGTAATTTAAATAAGTTAATTAATTAAAAATGAAAGAAATGCTATCTATATTTAGTATTGCATGTCTATGGCCAAAAAAAAAAAGTATTGCATGTCATTTTAGATACGTGCACTTATAACTTATTACACATGGAAGTAAGCATCACATTGATGAGATCATTTTTAGTTAAAAAATAATGTCGCAATACTTTTTTTTTTCTTGGAAAAAAATACCCATAATGCACTACCGATAGAGAGTAGTGTAAAAGGAAACTTTGGAAACAAAAAAATAAAAAAAAAATACAATTTTTTAAATTTTATTTTTGGAACAATGGTGGTGGGTGGAGTCTGAGCCGCAAGAGGGTGTTTAATTATAAACTGAGGTCTAGAAAATGCTATTTTGTTCACTTTAAAGTTACAAATGGAAGTTTTTGGCCAAAAAAGAAAAAGTTACAAATGGAAGTTGCATAAAGAGTCACGTATATGGTTTGGATTCTACGTGGACTCTTTATTTAGCCAAATTTAAACTTATTTTGTAATCTTTCTTAATAAAAATTCAGAAAAAACAATTGACAAAAATGAAGTTTGTATTTTACTAAAAAAAATCACAAAAAACAAATAATTTAATTTTTTTAAAATTTGTTTACTCCAGTTAATAAGCTTGCAGACCAAGAAACTTGTACAGTTAAGTTTATTTCTGCTTTGCACTGACTCTGCATTTATTTCTCTCTAAAGCCTTCCTTGTCCCACCCAAGAAAGAATGAACAAGAACATAGTAGATAGAGTAATAAAATAATGAAAGTTTAAACACTTAATTAATCACGAGTTAAATATGATTTGACACTTACCCGAATAAACCACATAAAAATGCTTGAAATAGTATAGTCCAAGTCATCTTTGGCCTCTTCGTCCTGCAAATAATTCGCCACATACCCAACTTAGCTCCACAAAATCAAAGAAACTCTCAATTCTGATATCCATATAATTCGCCACATACCCAACTTAGCTCCACAAAATCAAAGAAACTCTCAATTCTGATATCACTCTCAATTCTGATATCCATATATATATATATATATATATATTTTTCTCAAGCATTTCTTGTTCCCTTTCTTCTACAACATCTTTTTGGTTATATATTTTATTCTATATATAGTGGGGGACATACTTGAAATTTCACTATCAATATTGCTATATAAATTGTATTGTCGCTTCAAGAATTCTCTAAAACAGTGCTAATGATTGTAATTCACTCATGAAACTTCTGAAAATAGTAAAATAGAACAAAATAAATAATAATAATAATAATAATAATAATAATAATTTCATCGTTTTCCCTGAAACAGAAGAACCCCATTACCAGTGCACTAACTCTGAACTGCAAACAGAACCTCACAAATCATTTTCATTTGACTTTATATATATACATACCTAATCCAGCACCATGCACCTTTTCGATTGAGAGAATATTATTTCACACCATGATTCGATATTGCACTCATATTATTATGTACATGGTTCAAATTTAATACACTCGAAGCCGTCAATTAATTAATTCTTCGCATTCATATATACATCGATCCAACTAGAGGAGTACTAGCTAGTTGATGGAGAAATTAAAGATTGAGATGAAATTAAAAAAAAAAAATAGTGAATAATGAATTAAAGAAGTGATGGACGATGATATGGACCTTTCAAAGAAGAGAGCAAGAGGAGCCATGAAAGCAGTGGCAAAAATGAAACGATAGGCAGCGACCACCTTCAAGTTCATGCCGTCGTTGACGGCGAGCTTGTACAGAATGTTAACTCCGGCGAAGGATACTTGAACAACCACCATTAGTACCGCCGGCTTCAACTTATGTATCACATTCCATATACTTGAACTTTTCATCTCCTTTTCTTAATTATTTGTGATTTCTCAATATATAATCACCACCAACCACTACTACTACGTTCAATCACTAATATTTGATAATAATAAGATCGAAAGCTGAGAATACTTTTAGAGAAGAGAGAGATCTAGAGAGAGAATTGAATGTGTATTAGAGAATCACAATTCAATTTACTATATATGTTGCTATGTAGAGCGAAGAGAGTGCAGGGCTATTTATATAGGGCCTTGTAGTAAGAAAATCTGGCGCTGAATTGAAGGTAATTAATGAAATTAAATGAAAAATATCTGTGCATATATATGTATGCATATTAAAATTATAAAATTCTCTTCAATTTAGTCACTTTCCAAAAACATATTGATAATCTAAAATCATAATTTTTTTAGGGTAAATTACACTTTGGTACCCTGTGGTTTGATCCTAATTCACTTTGGTACCATGTGGTTTGAAACCTGACACTTTGGTGTTCTGTATAATATTCTCCATTAACACTTCGGTACCTTTTGAAGCTATTTTGTAATTTTAATCATAACAACTTTTGCAAAAATTACATATTGACCCCCAATTTTTTTTTAAAGTTTTCATTTTAGTCTCTAGATAATATGTATCCAGGGACCTATTTATAATTTTTTAAAAAAAATTTGGGGTCAATATGTAATTTTTGAAAAATTTGTTATGGTTAAAATTACAAAATAACTCCAAAGGGTATTAAAGTGTTAATGGAGAATATCACAGGGTACCAAAGTGTCAGGTTTCAAACCACATGGTACCAAAGTGAAATAGGGTCAAACCACATAGTACTAAAATATAATTTACCCATTTTTTATCTCGTGCACGTGTATATAACTCATGTTGTTAAAATTTTTATCAGTTCTTTTTTACTTTTATTAATTATAATAATAATTAAATTTAAATAAAATTGATTATTTGAATAAAAGTCTTCATTACTCAAAGTAAAAAAATTAATGAATTTTTCGTCAGGTTATAAAATTCATGAAATTTGTTACACAATAATTGAAAGTCAAAAGAGTTTTGTACTCAAAAAATTAATATGTGAATTGTGAAGATTCCAATTTCCAAAGGGAGGAGGAAAATGTGTTTTTGACAACGTCATGCTTTACGTTGGTACTGCTACTGTCTTGTGTGGAAAAGAAGAAAATTAACACTCGTCAGTTTGTTTGCGCTTTGATTATAATCTGCTCTGATTATAATCATAATAAGTATGTTCGTTTGCGTTTTTTTTTTATCAAATTATAATCATGATTTTTTTATAATCAAACACACTCAATTACACTTATACCCCTATATATATACCTATAATTACCTATACTCTAATACAATCAATCACTCATTGCAAGGGCAAAATGGTTATTTACCTCAATATTGGTGGCGAGGCTGATTGGCTTGGAGGAAGGTCCGGCGGCGAGAACGGAATCAGTGTCGGAGAAGAGAAACAGAGAGGGAGACGAGAGAGAGAGAGTGAGAGTGAGAGAGAGAGAGAGAGAGAGAGATGATGAATGATTGAATGCTATTGAATTTTAATTTCGGGTCCAGAGTGGTTTTTTAATTCTCTCTCATCTTGTGCGAAATGGTGGATCTTTTTTTCAGTGGTCCACCGAATGACGGGGCCAAATGCTACACTTTAATCCTTTCGGACCACCATTTCGTAGGCAAAAATGAATTCGGTGGACCAAACAAAATAATCACCTCCAAAGTTGCACATGATTATAATCATATTTACACGCTTTCCAAGGCAAACAGTGACATAATTTGATTTTTCTATAAGCAAAATCACATCCAAACACACTTTGATTATAATCAAATCACATCTTACTTTTTCCTACTTTTTCCAACTTTTTCTTCCATTTCTACCCCTATACAATTTATCAATTTCCTTACCTTTCTATCTACGAATCACAATCATTACATACCCATTTCAATAATTTCACACCAGATAATCAACTTTCATCCAAACACCAATATACAAATAATCAACTTTGATTATAATCATATTCTGATTATAATCAGAGCAGATTTTATAATAAACGCAAACGAACTGACCCTTATTGTTCATTGCTTGAACCACTCCCTTCAGTTGACACATGTCTCCTGATTTGTACATCCTCATTTCTCTCCCTATCTCGCATTGATCTCTACTACCCACTAGATTTGAGCAGAACCCGCTCCATCATATTGAACTCACATCAATTTTCCATGTTTAATCAATTTCAATTTCTTCAACAACTTGTGATATTATAAGTTATAATTTGCCAAAATTATGTTTGTTTAATTAAATACTTTTTTATAAAGTTCTTGTCAATATTTTTAATATATNATAATTTGCCAAAATTACTGTTAGTTTAATTAAATACTTTTTTATAAAGTTCTTGTCAATATTTTTAATATATATTTGAAATTATTCTAATTAATCTTTGCCCCTCATTTCAATTTATATTCTGATTATAGATTCGCTGAAATTAATATATGATAAACTAAATAGCAATTAAGCTTACCTAGTTCAATTGGGGGCTGTTAGAGCAATGAGCGAAGTAGAATAACCTATAAAAGACTTCACAGGGGGGCCTGTGAAGAACACTCTGTCGCTCAAGTTAGAATGAGATTTTTTTTTGGTAAAAAGGGTAATATATTAAATCAACATAACTAAAACATTACAGATAACCAAAGCAGTAAACATAACGGCAAAACATAATGAAAACAGAAGCATAAACAGGGCAACACATAAACAAGATACAACTAAAGAGATGATGAAAACAAAGCCACTAGGTGGGCATCTTCTAGGATCTCTTCTTTTTTCTTCTAGTTCTGAAGGAAGCGAACGGTGAGCATCTCTTCCTTTTTCTTCTAGTTCTGAAGGATGCGAACCATGAGCATCGTTGAGTAAAATCTTAATCTCAAGGATGATGATAAAGTTTGAGCAAAGAGAGTTTACAAATTCTTGAAAGATACTGTTGAAGGAGCTAGTGTTAGCAGAGTCCTTAGGCTTGGAGCTAAGGAAGAAAAGAGGTCTAAAGATAAAGAAAATTTGAAGCTTTGGACGAAGATGAATGGATTTGTTAAGAAGAGGCCGTTGGAGAAAGGGATTATGGATGATGACAGACTGATGGAAAAAGATGAAATGGATTTTTCCATTATGAATAAAGTTGTGTATGACGTGGATTAAAGCTAAAAGAGGAAGATGTCTAGTTTGAGGGACCTTTGTGTAGTAGGAGGAAACATCAAAGGGGAAAATTTTGTCTTTTCCTATTATAAAGGATGGATTTTTGTTTTTGGAATTTTTAAAAGCCTGACTTTGGGGGAGGTTCAGCTTTTTTGTGGGGTTTCTTGGGTTGTGCAAAGCTTCAGGTTCAGGATTGTTTGAATTTTGAAAAGAGATTTTGGAGGGATTATCATTTGAGAAAAATTGTGGACGAAAAGAAGGAGGGAAGAGAAAATGTTCATGCTCAATCCCTAATTTTTGGTTGGAAACGAGGCTAAGATTTGTGCAGGTGATATTGAAAATGGAACTAATTAAGATGATTGAGTGATGGAGAACAAATTTTTGGAAACACCTACCTAATATGTAAGAGATATTAGGACTAAGATGATTTGTTGAGAGGGGGGAAAAGTTAGCCCAAAAGAAAGTAGTTTGGGAAACCTTGGAAGGGAAGTTGAGGAACCAAGAAGAAAACAGAAAGATGTTTCTGTCATTGAACTAGGGGCATAAGGGAAGAATAGATGACCTGTATGAGGGAGAGGGAGTTGAGACCAAGTAATTACTCATTGCCGGGGGAGATGAGTCTGACGAGTTTTGTAGATTCCAGATGTTGAAAAGCTGCAATTTCAACATGTTCTCATCAACAAAAAATGTTGGTGAGTGTAGCGGCGACAAGGCGACCCATAAAACGAGCGTCGGTCTTTTTTCCATTGTTGAGGTCCATACTGTGAACACCAAGCCATGGTCAATGAGCTTGGAGTATGCAGGGACAAAAGTGAGATTGAATAAGACAGAGAAGGAGAGTGAACCAGAGGCTAAGTTTTTAAAAAGAGGAGGGGATGGGTAGAAAGCAAGATGTGTTGTGTGATACATTGAGGATTCTATTTCAAGGAAGTTGGTTTGAAGAAGCTAGAAACAGAGAGATCTGAGGAGAAAGAGGGCGTTGGTGGGTTTTGAATGAAAGAAGAAGAGAGATCTGAGGAGAAAGAGGGCGTTGGTGGGTTTTGAATGAAAGAAGAAGAGAGATCTGACGAGAATGGGGTTTTGGTGGGTTTAGGGAGATTTGAGGAGATAGGGGGCGTTGATGGGTTTGGAATGAAAGAGGATGATACTAAAGAGGAAAAAGGTTGAAGGAAGAGTATGATGGAGATTAAGGCTGGGGTGAAAAAATCTTGAGAGAGCATGACAGTAGACTCTCATAGGAGAGAAAGCAAAAAACGTGCAAGAGAAGGCTTCACTTCCTGCTAAAAACTAGAAGAAAATTCACTTTGACATTTTATCAAACACCTTGTTTGCATAAACAGGAGAAGCAGAAAAAAAAAGTTGATATGAAGAAGGGGAAAAACCCAGGGAGATCTGTAAACACAAACAGAGGAAGAGAAGAGATGTATAGCAACTTAAGAAAAACAAAAAAGGTGAGATGGTAAGAAATGAAGGTGGTTGTGGTGAAGAGAAGAAGGACGATGATGATGCTAAAATTTTTGATACAGAGAACTAGAATGGTGATAAGAGGAACAAAAGTGGTAAAGATGGAGTAGATTTGATGAAGGTTTAATATGGTGATATTATGGTGTGGATCGGTAGGAAAGGGGGGTGAAGGTGACGGCGGAAGGCGGAAGGCGGAAGGCGGTGGAGAAAAGGGGTTCGTTCTTTTTTCCGGACTCTCTCTCTCTAACGTCTCCATTAGAATGACATTTAGGTGAGAGCAAAGAGAGTTCAGAGTTTAGATAGTAGCTAACTTTTAATCGATGTTCTTTAGAGGTATTTATAGAGTAGTGAGAGATATTGGAAGCCAAGGAGGGCCCTCCACGTTCAGACCCACGACCTCCAGTAATGGAGAGAGAGTGGGTGTCCGAGAAATGCGGAGTGTGGCCATCGTGGGAAAGCCAGAGTTCGCAGGTGATTCAGCCGCTAGACATGAATAAGACGTGGGTTTGACTGAGTCAGGGGTCGCCCCGAGCGACACGTAAAGGCCCTTGACCGAGTCAAGGGTCACCCCGAAACGTACGAGAGCTGCACTTGGCCAAGCGCAAGGGCCAAATAGGCGAACACCCAAAATGTGAGGTATCAATATATAACAGTTCAACTATTAATTATTTAAGGATTTTGATATGTAGATGTATATTGTTCAACAACTCTAATCTTTTGAATATATCTCCCTCTCTCCATTTTCACTAATTTTACTCATATGGAAATATTAAAAAAAAAAGATTAAAGTGTAAATTTGGTCTCATATTTTTTGTTGAGTTCGCTAATTTGATCATCTATCTTTTCTTTTACACTTTTGGNCAATACGGCGTCGTACACCCTTTCTTCTACGCATGTCGTTTCGAGCAAGTCCTGAAGCTAGCAGAGAAAGATCACAAGTTCGTCTTCATCCACCTGCATTCACCACAACACCCTTCGTCTTCTCCTTCTTCGTCTTCACCTTCTTCGATTTGGCACGATTTTGAACCCTAAAGGCGTGATTTCTCGGACCAATTCAGTGTTCGTCTTCGTCTTCTTCAATTTCATCTTCCCCTTCTTCAATTTCACGGACATCATGAACATCATCATCTTCACGGACATTCTCTCGCATGCGCTACCTCTCTGCTTTCAATTTCTTCAAAATGGAAACCCCAAATTTTCACCCCAATTCTCTGTATCACAACCTCAGTGTCCAAATCTGAGGATTGGTTGAGAGGATTATGAATGGTTGCTCTGAGCTTTCAGTCAGATCTGAGAGAGAGAGAGAGAGTCAATTTCTTCTCTCTTTACTTTCTTCTCAAGATTGCAGAGAGAGAAGTCGAGAAAGTCGTCGAAATCGATGAAGATGAATTGAAGGGATTAGGGTTTCAGATTGAAGGGATTGCTCAACGAAACGAAGAAGCTGACCAGAATCGCCGAATTGAAGGGATTAAGGTTTCGTAGGGTTCGCTTGTGTTAATGGCATCTGTGAGTGAGTGAAGATGAATTGATGAAGATGAAGATGAGTGAAGATGAATGAGTGAGCGAGTGAAGATGAATGATGTCAATGGAAGATGATGATGAATCAGGAACCCAAACATTTAAGATGAAGATTAAAAAAAATTAAGTTGTAGAAATTTAGCGTTTAAGTTTTAGAATTTTAAGGTTAATGATTTTTAATATTTTTAAAGATTAAATTAGATAAAGATGAAAATTAAAAAAAATTAAGTTTCAGGGCTTAGGGTTTAGGGTTTTAGGTAGGGATGGCAAAAAATCCCCATCAACGGGGTCCCCGCGGGGATCCCTGCCATGGGGATCCCCAGATGCGGGGAAAAATTCTCCGCGGGGTCGGGGACGGGGTTAAAATTCACCCCGAAGAGAGTTCGGGGACGGGGACGGGGACGGGGGAGTATGTCCCCGCCCCGCGGGGTCCCCGTCCCCGAATTATATATATAAATATATATATTTTTTATATTATTATAATTATATAGATAATTTCTGACCATTAGATTTAACTTTGATGATTAATTTTTGACCCTCAGATTACTATACCATTAATCACATTTACACTCAATTCATTTCTAACCTACCGCATACACACAACTTTTTCTTCTTTCCTTGTCTGCTTCATCTTCTTCTTCTACCCCTCTCTCTCTCTTCTTCATTTTCTCACTCCTGTTTCCAGGAAAACCAAACATGGTGAGAGATGATCTATACATCGCCGTTCCGAGCTTCTTCCGGTGTCCGATTTCACTCGACGTCATGAAGTCGCTGGTGAGCCTCTGCACCGGCGTCACCTACGACCGTTCCAGCATCCAACGGTGGCTCGACGACGGCAACAACACTTGTCCGGCCACCATGCAGGTTTTATACACTAAAGAATTCATCCCTAACCTCACCTTACAGAAGATCTACTGCCATTTCTTGATTTTCCTCTGAGATTTCTTGATTCCCCTTGCAGATCTGCTGCCACCGCCACCGCCGGAACCCCTAGCCGATCCGCCGCCACTGATGGAGACGCCAACGGCTTCCCTAACGCGTGACTCGTCCTGAGGAAGAGGATGATTTTTTTGTGAAAATTGTATTTCTTGTCCTCTTTTTTTTTTGTACAATCTATGTTTTGGTCCACCCTCTTTTGTTCAAGCTGCGTTTTGGTCCTTTTTTTATTAAAAAAAAAAACTGCGGGGATCCCCGCGGAGACCGCAGGGATCGCGGGGAACGGGGATGGGGAGAAAAAATTTCCCACAGCGGGGATCGGGGACGGGGACGGGGAAATGTTTAGTTGGCGGGGACGGGGACGGGGAGGACCTCCCCCGGCCCCGCCCCGCGCGGGTGCCATCCCTAGTTTTAGGTTTTAAGGTTTAAAATTTTTTAATATTTTTAAGGATTAAATTGGAATGTCTGAAAGAGTTTTGAGATACTTTATGATTTTATTTTGAGGATTGATAACTCTAATAATTTAGAGTTATTTGGTCATAATCTCAAGTCATTTCGGGGCTTTTATCCATGTTTTATTTATTAATGAATCTTATTAAGTGAGTATTTAGTGTTTTATTAGTTATTGATGTTTATTTTTTAGTTTTGAGTTTAGTTTGGCTTAGTTTCGTTTTATATTTTCCAAGTTAACCAACGATTTCGGGCACCAAATTTATTGAGTTTTTAATGTTTCAGGACCTTGAATTGAAGCTTAAAATGCCTAGAAGATGTTGAGAGGTCCGGGGTTCTCCGTATGAAGCGAATCGGGGTCAAAACGAAGATTTTAGTAATGCTGAAAAATCCTCCTCGCCTAGGCGCCCATTTGAGCGCCTAGGCGCCCTGTCCTGTGCCAGCTAGGATTAATGAAGACATCTCGCCTAGGCGAGGTGCAGCTCGCCTAGGCGAGTCGNATTTTTATAATGAAACTTTATTGTTTTTAGATTAGTATACAAACCATTCATACTTTTACAGAAAAAAATCATATAAATGTATATTTATATTTAAATAAATATTATTGTATTTGTACTCTATAATTTTTTTTTTCGTAGAAATAGGTTCATTCATTGAAAATAAAACAGATAAACAGAGTTCGGGTACAGGGCCATCCTATCCCAAAATACAAAACGCAGCAAATTACCCAATTCCACGGGGCGTATGGATGCCAAGTCTATCCATAGTAAAAGACAAAAGAGCAAAAGGGGGACAGCTATGATAAATCGTAAAATTACAATGAAAAAGCAGAGCTTTTCCAGCAAGGGAGTCCGCACATTGATTTCCTTCCCTTAAGACATGAGATATCCTGTAAGCTTCAAAACGCCTGAGGGATGACCTGCAGAAAGAAATCATGGGGGCAAGGTGGTGTGAAGGATGTAGAGAATGGTCGTTAATCAGGTTAATTAACATGACACAATCAGATTCAATCCAGATTTTTCTTGCATTAATGGAATTAGCTAGTTTTATTCCCAGGAAAGCTCCCCAACATTTTGCCAGAAGGCTGTTTCCTTGTCCTAAAAATTGATGAAAACCTGTGACCCAGTTACCGAATTGATCCCTAATGATTCCTCCCGCAGCCATGGACTTTGAGAGAGGATCACAAGCTCCGTCAGTGTTCAGCTTGAGCCATCCTTCTTCAGGTGTTGACCATTTAATCATTATAGGATCTGGTCTTTGGATGGGTTGCTTGGCAGGTGCTGCAAGGAAGAAAAACTCTATGGCGTAGCTGCAGGCCTCTTTGGAGATGGCAGCAGGATGAATCAGAGCATAAAGGAAAACTTTTTTGTTTCTAGCATTCCAAATGCTCCAGATGCAAGCAGAGAAAAGTGTTCCATAAGGAATATTATAAGAGGAGAGGTCCTGACAGGTTGCCCAAGTTTTTAGCCAAGAGATGAACCCAGTGGGAAGAAGGAAAAAGGTTGTTGGGAAATTGCATGATTTCCATATGTCTTTTGAGACCGAACAAAGTCTGAACAAGTGCTCTGCAGTTTCAAGGTCCTCCCCACAAAGAGAGCACTGCGAGTTGGTGTCAATCCCTCGAGAGGCGAGAAGATGCTTGGATGGTATGGCATTATGAGATAGAAGCCAGAAGAAAACTGTTGTCTTGGATGGCATTGGGTTTTCCATATCCACTTGTGGGAGACAGTAGGTGGAACTTGTTTGTTGTTGAGGAGGTGGTAAGCGGATTTCAGGGTAAAAACTCCGTTAGAGTTTGGTTCCCAGCTGATACGGTCATCATGAGCACTAAGGGGGTTTCTGGGGGTTCCAATCATAGAATGAGTGACAGCCGTTGGTAGAGGAAAAGGGATGAGATGCCATTTCCAATTTCCTGCTTCGTCTAAAACATCCGCCACTGTGATTTTGTCAAACTGGTGAGGAACCGGTCCTTCAATAAAGTTCCTAAGAGGTCCAATAGATAGCCATCTATCGAACCAAAAAGAGGATTGACGACCAGAATGAATAATGAGTTTGGATCCTTGATCAATCACTTCATACNTTTTTTTTTTTTAATTATTAGGTTGATGTAGCGAAAATTACACAGATGCCACACTTTTTTTTTTGTTTTCAGGTTAACCTGTGCTGACATGGTAGTTAACGTGCCACGTCAGCCTTTAATGGTCTCAGTTAACTAACTAACGTGCCACCTCAGCTTTTTTGGGACGGATGAGTGACGGAAACGAGTTACCATAATTCGGGGACCAAATCGTCTATTTCATTAATTCAGGGACTCAACGATCACTACCTGCATAATTCAGGGACCCAAATGTTAGTTTACTCTATATATCTATATCAATATCTGTTTCAAAATTGAAACAGGTCATGAAAAACGAAAGATAAGAAAAAGGACAACACACTAAGAAAGAAAAACTTTAGTGTAAATTACACTTTGGTACCCTGTGGTTTGACCCTATTTCACTTTGGTACCCTGTGGTTTGAAACTTGACACTTTAGTACCCTGTGGTATTCTCCATTAACACTTTGGTACCCTTTGGAGCTATTTTGTAATTTTAACCATAACAAATTTTGCAAAAATTACATATTGACCCCAAAAAAATTTCAAAAAATTACAAATAGGTGCTTGGGTACATATTATCTAGGGACCAAAATGAAAACTTAAAAAAAATTTGCGCTCAATATGTAATTTTTGAAAAATTTGTTATGGTTAAAATTACAAAATAGCTCCAAAGGGTACCAAAGTATTAATGGAGAATACCACAGGGTACCAAAGTGTTAAGTTTCAAACCACAGTGTACCAAAGTGAAATACGGTCAAATCACAAGGTACCAAAGTGTAATTTACCCAAAACTTTATAGCAATATTATCGTTTGTCTTAATTAAGGTCAAACTAGTTGTTCAAAAAACAGGTCAAACTAAAAAATTAAGGTGGGGTTTGACTAAAGTTTGACTGGGATGATATTTGGATGAAATGCTCTTGGAAAGCGTGATTTCTCAATCCTATAGGATGATGGATTTTGGTCCATCCTATTGGATGAGATTATGGGGCAAAATGAAAATAACATTAAAATTCTTTTGAGAATGCAATTTGGTCCATAAATTTGTATCCGGCCAATTAATCAATCCCTAACATGTGTGAGTGATAATTCAAAGCTCGTAGAGAATCCCAGCCATGAATAATGGAGCACATTTATGAATTTGAATATAAAGAAAATAATAAGTAATATTTTGGGGACTAGAATGCAAATAACATGAAAAGTATTGTAAACATAAAATTTGGTCCATAACATTGTATCGGTCCAAAGAATCGGTCCCTAATATCTGTACTCGGGGCTCGAACAAAGCTTGTACCGTCAACAATCGGGTATATTTTTTATTTGCAAGGTGCAAAAAATAACAAACAATATCGTGGG
Source organism: Chamaecrista fasciculata (assembly GCA_003254925.1). Lineage (NCBI taxonomy): Eukaryota > Viridiplantae > Streptophyta > Magnoliopsida > Fabales > Fabaceae > Chamaecrista > Chamaecrista fasciculata. The sequence continues at coordinate 101,771 of QANZ01018231.1, forward strand.
ACCAGAATGCAAGTAATATGGAAATGATTGTAAATGTACAATTTGGTCCATAACTTTGTAATTTCCCAACAAAACAACATTGCAATTTTTTTGCTACCCATGATTCGAACCAGAAAAATAACAAACACATGGAAACTTGTGTATTTTCCCAACAAAAAAATAACCGTTATTTCTCCATTATCCATAGCGAATAATCATCGGATGAATTTGGACACGAATTTAGAACAACAAATAGTTTGAGGACCAAAATCAAACTATTTTCATAGTTTGAGAAAAAAACTAAACATAAAATAGTTTTACTAGCCAAGGAAATTGAGCTCATAGTTTGAGGACTAAAATGCCTATAAAAGTGAAGATAAGTAATTTTTTTCTCTTTTTTAAAAAAATACAGTAAATAGAATAGAAGATTGTAACTTAAAAAATAATTTAGGGATTCAATTGTATTTTTACTCAAAAGAAATAGAGAAATGTTGGGACTAAAAAAAACAACATTACAAATAGACAAAAACATCTTTGTTTAATTAAATTAATATAAATTATATATATATAATATAAATATAATATATATATATATATATATATGAGGGAGAGAGAGGGAGTGGGTGGGTGGGTGTGTGAGAGATAGAGAGAAAAGGAGAGAGAGAAGTTTGTGTGTGTTTGTGAGTGAGTGAGAGGGAGAGAAAAAAAATTAATAAGAAATGATGGAGAGAGAGAAAATTATAAGTGTAATAAATGAGGGTATGTAAAATTACTATTTTGTCTAATTATCTTTTTTATATTTGTATTAGAGTGTAGGTAAATATAGGTATATAAATAGGGGTAGATTAGTAAATGTATAATAAATGGGATGATGATTTGGATGAGATGATGATTTGGATGAGATGAGATGAGATTACGTACCAGACAAACACCCAAATTGGACTGTTCATCTAATTTTAGGTTGAGATTAGGATTAGAATGGGATGAGTTTGGGACGTGGAGCTGCCAAACAGACCCTAAAAGTTGTTCAAAAAGCATATATAATTTGGTTTCTAGACCTAAACTATACTTTTAATCTCGTGACTCTTGCATATTATAATAGCCATGTGACAATAAAATTAAGCTCGTTTAATAAAATAGTATATTCTTACACATCTTCCTTCGTACAAAGATTTATTGCTTCACACACTGATCCCATGCATTGGGCATACTGTCCCCAGCCATAAAGAGTTAAATAAGTCAAGACCTTATGTTTCTTTTTTATCTGTCATTTTTTATTGGCCAAAATCTCAAATTGGTCTCTTATGTATGGTATAGATTTCAAATTGGTCCCTTATGTTTCATGTGTTTAGGATTAATTATACATATTTCTATAATTTCTTAAATTAATTCCAACAATACAGAATGTGGTCATATTTCTCTCGTTTCAATTTTAATATGCAAATCTAGAACTACAAATTTCTTTTTATGAATATTTTGAGACCGTCAAATTGAATCCCGAAAATAGATAACACGTCTCATGGTTAAACAAGCGAAATTAGTTATATCTATCTCGTTTCAAGTCTGAATACAATGAGTTTTTAATTATGTGCTAATTTTTGAAAAGTTCTTTCTCTACTTGAGATCATTAACAAATGAAATCAAATCACATATTGAAAGTACGTTTAGAACCAATTTGAGAAATTATAAAATGAGTAAGACCAATTTGAAACAAATGAAATATAAGGGACCAATTTAAAATCCACATCATATATAAAGGACCAACTTGAGATTTTGACCTTTTTTATTTAATATATCTATGTCATGTTTCAAGTCTCTTGCGGTAATTGAAAATGAAACCATCCGCCTTTAAAATAATTTTTTATTTTTTTACCAGAATGATCAAAATGGGGAAGTAATTCCTTAAAAATCCCTCAAAAAACTGTGTCTAGTGGGTTACAATTGACAAAAAAAAAAATTAAGAATACAACTGAAATTTACATTATAATTTGAGATTAGCCAAAGTACTTTTATCTTAAAAACTTGTCTAAATCATTCTCAGCATAACTTGTTTGAAGAGGTTTGAGTTTTTTTTAAAAAAAATAACTTTATTAAGAAATGGTCTGCAAGTCAAAAACTCTCCCTATATGACCCAAAAACATAGGAAATCCTGACTACATTTTCACATAACTATGAGCTAATTAAATGCTTCACTGCTGTGCACATACAATTGTTGCATGAGTTCTACAACAAAATTACAAAACTCACAAAAGCTACATGCGCACATACATGGCTGCTATATATGTTGTAAGTACATGCATGTAAGACGCGCACAAGAAATTATTGCAAGTTTACTGCCTTGCATTAATTATATATCTATACTATATTATATGTATGAAGAACTTTTGGTTGGTCAAAAATAATTAAATTAAAAAAATAAAAAATAAACATGTAAAACTTAATAATTGGTTGACTCTATAGATAATGAGTGAGAAAGTAGTAGATAAAATTTAAGAAAGTGAAAATTTATTATTTAGTCTTTTAATTTTCACATTTCTAACGATTTAGTCCTTGAATAATAGAAATATATTGTTTAGTCACTGAATAACTACAAATGTCAAATCAAACGTTACATACATATTTCTGTGCCCTAGTACATGAATATTGTTTAAAGCTATTACACCCCTAAAGTTTTCAAGTAATGAAATCAGGCTCAGCTGGCTTCGGAGGTGGCGATATCAAATGTACAGTACTAGTGTCATTTTCTTCAACACTAATACTATTTCTTCTTGTGTTTCGTAGCACATTTGTGGCAAACCTTGTAGAGCTTAATAATTGGCTGACTGTATATATAATGAGAGCGAGAAAGTAATAGATGAAATTTAAGAAAGTGAAAACTTATTATTTGGTCTTTAAATTTTCACACTTCTAACGATTTAGTCCTTGAATAATAGAAATATATTGTTTAGTCACTGAATAACTACAAATGTCAAATCAAACGTTACATACATATTTCTGTGCCCCTAGTACATAAATATTGTTTAAAGCTATTACACCCCTAAAGTTTTCAAGTAATGAAATCAGGCTCAGCTGGCTTCGGAGGTGGCGATATCAAATGTACAGTACTAGTGTCATTTTCTTCAACACTACTACTATTTCTTCTTGTGTTTCGTAGCACATTTGTGGCAAACCTTGATGCATATATGGTGGCACCAAGGCTTGGTGGTGACCCTTCCTGATTTGCCAAAACTTCATTTTGTGCTGTCTCTTCTGCTTCACGTAGTGCTTTCTCAATCTTCATTCTGAAGTGGCTACGCCATGCTGCTTGTATGTAACAGGCAGCCCATGTCCTCCATTGCCTTGAATAAAACCTAAGCATGGAAAAAAGATTATTGTGATGAAAGTAGATTATGGCTAATTATTCTCTTTTTCTATTAATGGAATTCTTAGATTGGAGATCACATAAGGGAGAGCAAGGGAGGGGAGATATTAATGGTATATTATTCTTGTCTAGAAAGTTGAAAATTGAATGGTAAGATAACAAGAAACTGACCATGTAGTCCTAATTCGTTATTTCATTCTTCATAAATTCAAGATACTCAAAATTGGGAGCATGCAGATCGGCTAAAATATGCATCTTGTAAAATTCTGCTCAAGTATTGGATTTTTCGCTTCAAAATTCACAACCTATAAAACATAGCACTTTGTATACCCCAAAAATGCAAATGTTCCAGAGCAAAAAACGTAGCACTTAAGTGTATTTTATATACCCCCAAACTTCAGCCGATCTCCTTCATTCAAAATTGGAGTATTTTCAAACATCCAAACAAGGAAGGAGATATGATCGGTTAATCTTTCTTCCCTTCCCTTCTCCTTTAATATCCCTTCAATTCCCTTACCCTCTTAATTATCAAACATTCTCTAAATGTCAAAACTCAAAAGTGATCCAAAACCGTTCAAGTCCAAATGTATATATGTTCTATTTAGGATATTTTCTCCCTATTTGGAAAGTTAAATATTGAGAAAGAAGATAATAAGAAATTAATTCTTAATCGTTCATTATGCTTCTTGTTCACAAATTTAAGATATCACCTTTCTACCATATCCAGGCAAATTGAAGTTAACATCTTCTTCCCCTTCTTTTAATCTCTTTTCTTTTCTTCCCATTTCCATTGTCAAACATTTTTTTTCCTTTGACAAACATACTCTAAAACTAAATCTAATGAAAATGAGATATATCCACCCAACATCACCTATACAAACAAACTTTAATCAGACACAATTTATATAGTCAAGCAGGTAGAAAGTTGATTATATATAGCCTTACCTGAAAGCGTAGCGGATGTGTCTGCTGTGAAGGCGTCGAATTTGGGAAATAACATGCTTTAAGTCATCAGCCATGAGAGCATACACTTCAACTTCTGATCGGGTTTCTATTGTTCTGTATGAAAAGGGATAGTTTGCTTTTGAGGACTTAGGGTCCATGGCCCATGTTATAAGCTCCTCTCCACAAAAGTCACCTGCCCTGAGAAAGGTAGAACAAAAATCAAGCGTTTCTTCATCAATTGTTGTTACAGTAAGTTCTCCTCGAGAAATGAAGAAGAATTCATCAACTGCATCTCCTTCCAGTACAATCTGACTCCCGCTTGTGTAAATTACCGGCTTCAGTCTATCACACAGTACATTTAACCACTTTTTGTCCATCTCACTGAACAGTGGCATCTGAACCCAACACAAAAATTATACATGTTCATTAACCAGCATAGCATCCACTGTTTGTAAAACTAATTAGCTTAGCCAACTTAAAGAGAAGATAATATAATGATTTTTTTTTTGGGTATAATTACAGTGTTTTTCTCATCTATTTGTTTTACAAACTAGGAGAGTACTAATTCTTATTCAAGCAGAGTCATCACATAATAGGACTAAAGATCTCCTAACAAGGGTACCTCTAGCAAAACTCAAATTCAAGACCTAGCCCATATAAAAAATTTAGTACCTATTACTAATTAAGGATGATGTATACATGATATATATACTCACTCTGAAAAGCAAATTTAAGCAAAGGTGGCGTTGTATGTCCCTTCTGAGATCTTTAGGAATGTTGTGAATTAGTGATTCCTCATCCAGACCCCTATGTTTTTGCCATTTGTAAATTACATACCGTCTGTATCTGTCCCTCAAGTGCTCTGGCAACATATGAAGGGACATCCACTGCTCTGCATCCTGACTTTTTGATCTTAATTCCTCAGCTCTGGTGGCTGTAGATTGTATAGATTGCAAATATTTCTGTAATAACGATATGGAACAATCCAGAATTAGCATGAAATGAGAAGAATTATAATAGTAGGATTTATAATTCCAAAGGATGAAGAATTGGTTTCTAGTAAACGGGTGTGTTAATAAATCAAACTCCCTAAAATATTCAATGTAGGGATTGTTCAGCCGAGTCAGCCCATTATGATATATGTGATCTCACAATCCTAATAAAAAATTAGAATAAATTAATGATTTGGTCTCCAAAAGATGATAGATGTCTTATTTCAGTCCTTAATAGATAAAATATACGACTTAGTCTTTGAAAGATGCAATTACAAATTTACAATCAGCTTATTCTTTTTGTTAAAGATACTAATTGAAATTTGATGACAAATATGATTTTCTAACACCAATTGGTCAGGACAACATCAATGGAATTTAAATCAATATCTTAACAAATGGATCGAATTAATTATAAATGCATCTTTGAGGGACCAAATTAATATATCTATCGTCTTTCCGTGCTAAAAAAAAAATTACATACCTGCATGTTTTCAACAAGCAATGTGAGCAAAACAAACCCAGAGATTGCAATGAGGAGAGTGAAGAGTATCTCCCCGATATGAGTACTTGTCTTGAGGTTTTGTCCAAAAGAACTGCAGGACACAACTAATGATTTTTAGTATGTTTTCTTTCATACAGATGTTATACTTATAAACATAAATAAATCCATAACAACTTAAATGTAAGGATATGAACAAGATAGGAATGCTGAAGTTGGATCCGTGTTTATAAGAGAATGTGAATCTTGCATAGGAAGTGAACTAACAGAGAAGATGATTGACTAACCTAACATTGCGCAATGCCCACCAGAGGCAATATAAGAACTTTCGAGGGAAATATGTTGTTGATTCTACCACACGAGATTTTAAAGCATCGATATATATTCCAAAATTGAAGACTTTGGGATCATCAATATCATCAGGATTGGTGAAGGGGCAAGAACTACTGAGAAGTGAAATAACAGTTGAATTTTGGTATCCACAGCTCAAGTAAATATCTGAAGAGAGATTAGCATTCTTCAACACTTGGTTCCAGCACCGAAGCTGAGCTTCTGCTGAAAAAAGGTACCATAAAGCTCCAATCACCTAGAATATATGCCAACATTTACATGGCCATCAAGGAATGGAGTGATATGTAGTAAAATGAATGAATTACATTAATCCTAACAACAAAATGTTATCTTCATTGACAAAAAAATAAATTAAAAAGATGTTTTCGTAACACTATAAAAATATCTTAGTGCTGAAAATAATTTTAGAAACCAAAAGATAACAAATGTAGTCAAACCAAACCTCAAAGCAGATTAGTGTAATTTTCTATGCCTAAGTAAAAGAAAAGATCAACTCACATGACTGGCTTGCACATATAGAGAGAGATTATAAGCAGCACCAGTCCATGCTGTCCTAGTCAGTATGCTTGAAGATCTTCTCACTTCTCTGAATAATGGATAGACCCGAAGAAATCTTGGCACATACTGGATTAATACCATATACTTTAACAAGTCCTTTTCTTCCAATGGACCTGAACTTTTCGTTGGTAAGATAGCTAAAACAACCACCTGAATAAATAAGAAAACATCAAAAGTGATGAAACAATAGCAAACTATGTCTTGACCATCAAAATAAACTGAAAATCATGACTAAAATTACATCAGTAGGAGATTACTCCTCCTGCATAATGATCCTAACTTTCCTCTAACTTTACAATCAATTTAAGTGCTTTGATAAATTAAGTGTCGAAAAGTTAATTGGGAAGGTGATATGATACTTACTTTTCCTAACATATCACTTGTTAATTCGTGCTATTTGAGCTGTTAATTACTGCTAGGTGTTATTTGGGAAATCTTATTTAGTTGTGGTTGGAGTCACGTAAACAGAAGTTAATGCCACATACTTCTTGTCACCATTTAATCAATTGACTAAATTGATTATAGAGTTGTACTTGTAAGAGATTAAATTTTGTAGTTTTATTTTTTATGAATAAAATTAAACGAAATATTACTTTTGATGACTAAGTCATTAATTTATTTTAATTAAAATTAATAGCCTTCATTTTCCTCTATCATTTTCAAGCATCAAAACATCTAAACTCATTGTATTAGTTTTATCACAGGTTGGTTAAACTGTAAGAAAGCAATTTCATGTGGGTGCTCATAACATGCATAAGGAATTACTTTAGAATGAGTAGATAGATACCTGTGGGAGTGGAATAATTGATAGGATATCAATGAAAAAGTATGAAGATAAGTATCTTTTAGCAACAGCCAGAGGATCATCTACAAGCTCACCCCTTCCAAATACCCGGGAAGAAGGGGCAATAAACCCTGTTCGAAACTGAAATATTATGTGGAGAATGTAGAAAAGATCAAAGAATGTACGAAGAACACTAGCAGTAATCTTCAATGGTCTATCCAAACCAAGGCATTTCCCTTTGGTATCAATCACTGGGATATAGAAGAACAGTGGGTCTATAGAGACAGCCATGAGACATGTGATCACAAATAATTTGTTCCATCTCCGAAGGAATGACTCCTGTGGATCCAAAATTTTACTATTACAAAACAAATCGACTAGATACACATTTGTGGGTTTTCTCTTGTTTTTTATCTTCTCAGACCCTCTCCAATCATCAAACCTGGATAGAAATACATGCATAGTAAGAAGCTAATCAATGAGCTCCAGGAAAAAAAAAAAAAAGAAAGAGATAGGACCTCCAAAGAACTTAACATGTGTATGGCAATCGTGGGTTACCATCTCTACTTTAACAGCAAATCTTATTAACATGATCATCTTGGGATTATAAAAAAATCTCTATATGGTAATATGATGTTACATTCAAAGCGAAATGTCTTTCGGCATAAATATTTTAACCTTTTCCATAAACATAAATTTAAAAAACCTTGCATGAAGGTTAGAAAAGAGGAAGCAGCAGAGCTCATTCTAATTTTGTCCTTAGACAACAACAACCAAAGGCTTTTCCGACTAAGTGGAGTTGGTTATATGGATCAACTGACGTTAATGTGTTCTATCTTTGCACATGTCAACCGTAAGATTAAATATGAAAATTAGAATAGAAATAAATATGCTCCAATATGATGAAACAGGATTAATAGTACCATGATAAAGCAATCTGACCTCATAAATCTTTGTGGCTTAGTATTCATAATTACGGCACCTCCTCAGCCAGTGAGAAAATTTTAAGCTTTAGAAAGGGAAACACTTAGCTGAGTACAAAATAAGATTCGGATCAAGCCTGCAATATCCAACTTCAAATGTGAGTTTCTTCTCCCAAAATTCTAAAGAAGAGGTCAAATACTATTAGTAACTTCCCAAGAAAGCTTGTTTGAGAAAGTAGAAGGAAAAGTGAAACACTAACCAAAAACATACCAGGATCGCTTGAATGGCGTTAAGGATTTTTCCCACCCTTTCTTGGGAACCAAACAGGGGGAAGCAAGAAGCAGAGAGGAGAAGAAAGAGAGAAATGTTAGGTCAGAATGCGTTCAGAAAATGTTTGAGGTAAGAAGAATAAAAAGACTACGAAGAAGAAGAAGAAGACGAAGAAGACAAAGACGAAGATTGAGCTTCGAAAAGGAGAGGAAATAAGAGAGAAAGAGATTGTGATGGTCGTCTTGACGTTGCTGCGAAGAAGGTAAGTAAAACTGTGAGTCCCATATGGCTGCTAAGTAGAAAGCTAGGAGTCTAGGACACTGAAAATTTAAATTCTTAAAATTATAAGATTGAACACGACATATTTTTATATAAAAATAATTAAAAATTTATAAATTTTAATAAAAACTTTAAAATTATAATATTTATTTATAATATATCTCATATATGTTATTATTTTTTATTATTTATCAAATTAAAATTAAAAAAAAAAATAATTTTATATTCTGAAATTTATGAACATGTCTCGTATGGATGTCGTACAAGTGTTATACAGTGACACCGACAGACTTTCAAAATGAAGACAAAAGCACTAATTTTGTCATCAAACTTTACCCTATCTCAATTTCATCCCCAATATTATTTTTATACATTTGTGACGGATGATGTTTCTTTTATACATAAATGAGTTGGCAAGAAAAATAAAGAAAAATCTTTTCTTTCAACTATAAATTAAAGTTAAATTTGTTTTTATTTTTTAAGGAATATTATTTTTATCTCTATACCATATCATTTTAAAAAATATGTATAAGAGAAAAATCACCCAAGTCTAATAATGCTCAAGATAATGATAGAGACTAGGTAAAATTATATTTTAAAAAAATAATAAATGAGAAAATTTGAAAACTAAAAATTAAAGCAAAAAGTAAATTTGATGGCCAAAATAAAATCTATCTTAAATTTAAAGATCAAAATGAAGTTTTGACTTAATAGATAAATATTGTTTAAAACTATTACACTAAAGTCTTTATATATTATTTCTTTTGAAGCTTCCTAGTAAATCATCAAGTCAACATAATTTCAACGATAAAGGAAACCCCAATCACAACAAACACGCCATCTGTTAGAATCGATTTTGTCCCCACAGGAGTACCAAGGTTATTAAAACCGGATCGGACATTGAACCGGTCGAGGGAGGGGTTTAAGGTTCAATGGTTCAACCGGGGTCGGACCGTTCATTAAATAAATAAATTAATAAATAATATATTACTAAATAATAGACCAACAAAATAAAAAAGGCAAAACACTCTTTCGTGTCCCTAACGTTTGTGGTGATTTTTAGTGATGCCCCTAACGTTTCATTTGTGTCAGTTGTGCCCCCAATGTGAAACGTTAGTTTCAATTATGCCACCAATTTCAATCATCCACTAAAAGAAACACCATTTTCACACGATTTAAGCTCGATTTTGATCAAATTTCATATGAGTTTTAATTTTCGGACATCACAAACTTGATTCCTTGGATCAATTTCAAAGATTAAGCTCAAAATAGCTTTGAATCCTAAGAAAATCGGACCCAATGAACCCTAAAAATGACCAAAACGAAATGCAGCAAAACGAAGCATTTCTCTCAAAATTTCCATGTGCAAAATGATCCTTAGGAGCCGAAAATGAGTACCCATAAACTCATTTATCAAAACAAACTGAAACGAACACGGATCGAAGCTTAAATGTTCCGGAAAACGGTACACTAACGAGGGTGGGGGCATAATTGAAACTAACGTTTCACATCGGGGGCACAACTGACACAAATGAAACGTTAGGGGCATAACTGAAAAATCACCGCAAACGTTAGGGACACGAAAGGGTGTTTTGCCAATAAAAAATTACTAAACATAATCAAACAAACACAAAGGAAACCATCAAAACGAATACCCAGTAATAATCTACAGCGAGAAGAGCAGAACCAGTTGTCAAAACACCAAAACTGAAACCATCAAAACGAAGTCACATACATATGAATACTCCAAACACACCCACGGATCAGAAAAAAGGAAAAAAAAATTATAATAAAAGTGAATTTCGTTCCGAATACATGCGCAGCCAGTAATACGAAGAAGATCCCAAATACCTGCGGCGAAGAGGAGACGAACGACGCAACGGCGAGGAGACGATGGCGAAGAGTGAGACGACGGCAAAGAGTGAGACGACGACGAAGAGTGAGACGACGGCGAACACAGACGACGACGAACACAAGGAAATTGAAATTGAGACAAGAAGAAGAAGTAGGAAATCGCAGCGGCCAAAATGAAAAATTGAGGAGGGAAGAAGAAGGAAATTGAGTTCAGACCTAAACAAACTCTAAACCGATTTTTTATTTTAAATTCAGATCCAAAACGACTTCGTTTTGGGCAAGTGAAGGCAAAAAAAAATTGCTGAACCGGCTGAACCCCTCAAACCGCCGGTTCTTACCGGTTTTGGCGGTTCAAGCCCGGTTCGCCGATTCTCTGCACAGACGTTTTGTCCTTCAACTCGGACCGAACTGGGGATCGAGTCGCGGTCCAACCGGTCCGGTCCAATTTTTATAAGCTTGAGTAGTACAACGTAATACAAGAAAGAAAGACTAATAGTCTATAAGGCCTCTAAACCCCAACTTCAAGGGCCCCTCCATTTTTATTCTCTGTATTTTTTTTTGGGTAAATTACACTTTGGTACCTTGTGGTTTGACCCTATTTCACTTTGGTACCTTGTGGTTTGAAACTTGACACTTTGGTACCCTGTGGTATTCTCCTTTAATACTTTGGTACCCTTTGGAGCTATTTTGTAATTTTAACCATAATAAATTTTGCAAAAATTACATATTGACCCCTAAATTTTTTTAAAGTTTTCATTTTAGTCCCTAGATAATATGTATCTAGGAACCTATTTGTAATTTTTTAAAAACTTTTTGGGGTCAATATGTAATTTTTGCAAAATTTATCATGGTTAAAATTACAAAATAACTCCAAAGGGTACCAAAGTGTTAATGGAGAATACCACAGGGTACCAAAGTGTCAAGTTTCAAACCACAGGGTACCAAAGTGAAATAGGATCAAACCACAGGGTACCAAAGTGTAATTTACCCTTTTCTTTTTGCCAAAGTCTTATTTTGGTCCCACAGTTATGCTTAATGTTCCAAATTGGTCTTTCAATTATTTTTCATTTCATATTGGTCCCTTAGTTTTTCAAAACTTGCCACAGTTGGTCCTCAAACGTTTTCCATCCATGTTTCTGTTAAAACAAAAGAAAAAATAGACTTTCATCCCCAAAACTTTTAGTTTTTTACATGAAAATCTTTTTCCTTTTATAATGGATCAAAATGTAAGAAAAAAGAAATAAATAAGTAGTTTTAATAGATTTCACATAAAAAACTAAAAATAAAAAACCAACACCATCTCCATCTTCTCTTGCGCATCGGAAATCATCATCTTCTTCTTCTTCATTCTACGGACCGCCGCCGCCGCCATCACTCACCTCACCGCTCATTCCGACCACCACACCCACACCCACGCACCCCCACCCGCACCCTCCGCCGATTTCACCTCCCTCATCGACTACTTGTACGTCATCGCTTTGAATCTCTCTAGGGTTGCAACTCTATACTTTAGGTTTTGGATATTGAACGATTTTATCTTCGTTTCTGCTATTTTCCCTAGTTTTGGGGTGAAATAATAATTAATTCAATTTCTGTGGGTTTTATTTGGGGTTTTCTCCATTTGAAATTTGATGGTGGTGGCGGCGGCGGCGGCGGTCCGTAGAATGAAGAAGAAAAAAATTTCTGATGCGCAAGAAAAGATGGAGATTGTGTTGGTTTTTTATTTTTAATTTTTTATGTGAAATCTATTAAAACAACTTATTTATTTCTCATTTCTTACATTTTGTTCCATTATAAAAGGAAAAAGGATTTTCATGTAAAAAACTAAAAGTTTTGGGGATGAAAGTCTATTTTTTCTTTTGTTTTAACAGAAACATGGATGGAAAACGTTTGAGAGATCAACTGTGACAAGTTTTGGAAAACTGATGGACCAATATGGAAAAAAAATAATTGAAGGACCAATTTGAAACATTGGGCATAACTGAGGGACCAAAATAGGACTTTGGCCTTTTTTATATATATTTTAGGGAGATAAAAAAAAAAAAAAAAANAAAAAAAAAAAAAAAAAAGAGATAGTGAAAACAAGTATAAGTTTAGGCTAAAGTGCACTTTTGATCCCATAATTTTGGTAAATGTCTCAATTCGATCCCATAATTTTTTTTTGTTGTAATTTTGGTCTCATAATTTCGGCAAAGGTCTCAATTTGGTCTCATAACTTTTCTGTTGCAATTTTGGTCCCATAACTTTTGAAAACGTCTCACCGTTGGTCCCAAACTAATTTCCATCCACTATCTGCGGTTAAAGATGATCTGGCATACTGAGCTGGATGATGACGTGGCAAATATGGATGAAGTAATAAGATGGGTGGAAATCAGCTTGGGACCAACGGTGGGACGTTTTCAGAAATTATGGGAGCAAAATTACAACAAAAAAGTTATGGGACCAAATTCAGACATTTGCCAAAGTTATGGGACCAAAAGTACACTTTAGCCTAATTAATATATGAGATTCACACTTTCTTTTTTTACCTCTTCTTTTATCTCTCTAAAATACACTAAAAAGTATAGAGTCAAATGCCGAGGATCTGCATCCCTCCCCTTAGACACTCAGAAGGTGTGGTTCCTATTTCCACTAATATATTTTTCTCTTTAATTATTTATTTCTCTCTTGATATTATATTACAGTAACACTGTCAAAGATCTATATTTGATTCAACCGATTAAATTGAAAACTGAATATTTTTTGATTTATTGAACAATCCAATTATAATAGCATTAGTTATAATAGTGATGGTTTTTTTTATAAAGAATAATAGTGATGGTTTTAAATATAAGACTAATATGTCAATTGGTTCATGAAAAATATATAAATGAATAATAAAATCTTAATTTATATTCTTTAAATATTTTAAAATCATAAAACTAATATATGTTAGTCATTTTATCCTTTATAAATTAGCTCCTAGAAAATAGGTTAAGGAATTTTCGGTTAAACTATGGGTTTCTCCCGTCTATCCATGTAACGATTTAGGCGAAGACTAATACTATTTAGGCCTCGAAGATGAAACAGTCAGAGTCCTCTCAACAATATCGACTATAGGGATCAAATTTGGATTCTCTCTAGTAAAGCTAACAACAATGCACAAAATGTTGGGGGACAATCTAATGAGCATTCTACAACACATGCTTCAAATCTGGATAAGGTATTTTTTTTTTTTTTACTTCACTTTTATATTGTTTAAAGAAGAAAATGTGAGTTTCTTTAATTATATAATTTTTTTTTTCAAATCAAGATGTTTCATTCTTATTAATTTTAAATTTCTAATAATGTGTCATCTTTTTTATGTAGGGACTTGGGTGAAAAAAAATGCAAGGTTTTGTGAAGTCTATTGAAGTACTATTATATTGAAGACCTTTTTGGATGCTTATTAAATTTTTCTACAATATCACTTTTTGTTGATATATGTATCTCACTTTGAGTCTTAGGGGTTTTTGTTGAAACTTTATGTGAAAATATTGTATGGTTATATTAATTACTTTTCTTTGATGATGCTTGATCTAAATATATATTCTATTGAATATAAAATGAGTTTAATGTTATAGTATGATATTAGCAAATTATTATATAATTTATTTGTATATATTTATTTAAAAATTGTTTCAAAAAATTTTTTTAAAAATGCTTATTCTTTTAGGGAACGGTTTTTAAATGTTGTTACAAAAAAAACATGAAAACTGTTCCCTAATCACAAAGTATAGGGAACGGTTTTCTGCTGTGGCCATATTAAGTACAGGGAACGATTTTCTGTTGTGGCCATATTAAGTATAGGGAACGGTTTTCTAATGTGGCTATATTAAGTATAGGGAACGGTTTTTTGCTGTGGCCATCTTAAGTATAGGGAACGGTTTTCTACTGTGGCCATATTAAGAAGGTAACAGGTAAAGGTAATGTTTGTTGCTTAAAGTGGCAACGGTTAAAAAATGTTGTTGAAAAAAAACATAATAACCGTTCCCTAATCACAAAGTATAGGGAACGGTTTTCTGCGCTTGTTGCCATAGGATCAAATAACCATTGCCTTAGACAATAGGTAACGGCTCAATATAGTACAGTCGTAAACCGTTGCCAAACCGTTGCCTATTCTAATAGGCAACAGTTATTAATTATATTATAGAGAACGGTTTTTGGCCGTTGTTAAAAGACAAAAATGTTGTAGTGGATCTCTAGGGTGTAGCTTGTCAAACCATTACACCAAATACTTGTAAATAATAGGTTAAGGAATTTAAATGCATCATCTTTGTAATTTTTAAGGATTAAAATATGTAAATTATACTTTCAATAATGGAAAATTTATTTAACCTCTATATTTATATTGAGTAAATAATCAAAATAGACAATTTAATCTTTGAAATATTAAAATTTTCAACAATTTAATCCTTAATTATGACAATTTTGTTCTTAAATTTAAACTGATTTTATATTTTTTATCTATGAATTTATATTTTTTGTTTTTAAATTTAACCTAAGGACTAAATCATTGACAAGTACCATATGCTATTTGATTTTTTTCATAAATTAAATTATATATTTTAATATTTTAAAAATTAAATTATCAACTTAATAATTTTTTAAAAATAAAATTATTAGTTTACTCTATATTTTGTGAATATTGTGTCACTCCGGTTGTAATATTAAATCCTTTAATTACTTTTTCCATTTAGAAAAAACAATGGACTTATTTAGCATATTAAATATATAAACCTGACAAAATTGTTATAAGATAATAATACAGAGAAGGTGACACAATATTTTAAAGGTCAAAACCTTAAATAATTCTAAATATATTAGGTAGATTTCAAATTAGTTTTAAATAATTCATTTGTTTTATATTAATTTTACATGTTTCAACCATTTCTTAAATTGATCTAAAATTATTGAATATTATGATATATCTCTCGTTTCAACTTTGAATATAATGAATCAAGAGTTACGGGTTATTTTTTTAGAGTATTTTTTCTATTTAGTTGAGACCATCAACAAATGAGGTTGAATATATAATTTTAAAAATAGATCGCTCGTTTCACAGTAAAACAAACGAAGTTAATTATGTGTTTCTCGTTTCAAGTTCAAATGTGATGAGATTTCACAACTATGTGTTAACTCTTAGAAAAATTATTTCTATCTGGTTGAGACCATCAATAAACGAGCTCAAATTGCCCATAAGTAGATTTGGGACGGAAAGTGAAAAGTCCTATAATAAGTATAGTCTCAAACATACTTTCAGAACACGATTTGACTTCATTTGTGAACAATTTCAATTTGTCAAAAAAATAAAAAAGTCGAGAGTTAACAAATAGCTCTAACATCAACGCATTAAGACTTGAGTAAGGAGAAATATGACTAACTTAATTTGTTTATGATCATAAAATGACTCATTCACTTTCGAAACCTAATTTGAACTCATTTATTTATATCCTCAATTAGATAAAGAAAATAGTTGTCAAAAACAACCCAATAACCCATAGCTCTCTAGTTTTGTTAGATTCTAGTTTTGTTAGATTCGAAAATAAAAGAAATATAACTATATTATATTCAGTAATTTGAAACTAATAAAAAAAAAATTTGTAAGATCAATGAGAAACAAATGAAACATTTAAGATCAATTTAAAATCTTCTTCATATATTTGGGACCAATTTGAAATTTTGATCTATTTTAAATATTCCAAAGTGAATGTCAATCAAGATTCAATAATGTACTCTAAAATTAAATTTAGAATGTCAACTCCATCTTTATGGTATCAAAGTACAAAGTATCTAATACTTTCCAAAAAATAAAACTTTCTAGTAGTTATTTCATCCAATAATAGAAATGCTCATTTACTGATTTACATGATTTTGTTTCAATATTGAACTCTTTATTATGGTAAATATCACTATTGATGTTTCTTCTTGATGGAGTTACACAGATTTTCAATCACCTACTAATGGGAATTCCAGTATACAAATGGTGTATGAACTCCTTGTAATAATTTTGAAATGTTTCATTTCACAATGTTTTTATATTAAACGAAATTTAGAATCTCAACTACATCTTTATGGTAACCAAGAACGAAGTATCTAATATTTCAAAAAAATAATAAGAAAAACTTTCTATTAACTATTCTCTTTTTTTTTCTGTAAATATTAATTATTCATCCAACAATAGAAACTCTTGTTTACATGATTTTGTTTCAATATAATTTTTTATGATTTTTTTTAATATTGAACTCTTTATTATGTTAAGGTTTTTTCTTTTTTCTGCATACCCATAATTTTTCCACCTATCTATGTAAGGATTTAGGTGAAAATTAATTATCATTTAGATCAAGAGCAAATCATTAAATTTCTTTCAACAATGTCCACTCACATGCTACTCTATTATGTTTAAGTTTGACTATGTTGGCAATAATTAGATAAGGTAAATTTAAATTAATTGAGATAAAATTTGATGGTTAAAGGGTCATTTTGGTCCTAAATGTATACCCTAATGTTCATTTTGATCCAATATGTTTCAAAATGTTCACATTGGTCTGAAATGTTGGCAAAATGTTTCATTTTGGTTCCAAACTATTGAATATGACTCGTTTCAAGTTCAAACGTGACGGGTTTAGAGCTACGTATTGTTCTCAAAGAGTACTTTCTCTATCCAGCTGGGGTCGTCAACAAACAAGGTTAAATCGATCCTAAAAGTAGACAGCTCGTTTCATGATCAAACAAGCAAAGTTGATCATATATATATATCTCATTTCAAATTTGAATACTACGAATTCAGAGCTACGAGTTCCTTTTAACAAGTCGTTTGAACTTGAAATGAGAGACAAGAGAAATATGACCAAATTTTATAGTTTGGGACCAAAATGAAACATTTCACCAACATTTAGGACCAAAATAATATATTTTGCCAACATTTAGAATCAATTTGAACATTTTGAAATATATAGGACCAAAATAAACATTAGGACATACATTTAGGACCAAAATGACCTTTTGACCAAATTTTAAATATCGGGTAGACAAGAAATATATATATATATATATTATATATATAATTATATAATTATATATCACTCTTGATCCTTCTTTAATTTAAGTCATTCAGACATTCACAAATTTTCAACCACCTACAAACAGTGTGTGAATTCATGGTAATAGTTTGTTGAAATTTTTATTTTTCCAATGTTCTGTGAACAAAAAAAAGTAGATAATAAGATTAATAAAGTAATGACGTCAAAGTGCATTTTTGGTCCCATAACTTTTACTTAGGTCTCAATTTGGTTCCATAACTTTTTTTGCTGCATTTTTGGTCCCACATCTTTGTAAAAAATTGTAGGTTTGGTCCCATATCACTTTTGGTCTCATACCTTTTGGTCAGGTTGCAGAATTTGTTCCATATCTTTGCAAAAAGTTTCACCACCAGTCCCACTTGATCCAAAAATATGAGATCAATTCTGCAACTTGACTAAAAGATATAGGACCAATTTTGCAACATGACCTAAAGAATTGAGACCAAAAGTGTAACATGAGACCAAATCTGCAAATCTGCAACTTGAGCAAAAGACATGAGACCAAAAGAACAACAAAAAAGTTATGAAACCAAATTGAGACCTTAACAAAAGTTATAGGACCAAAAGTGCATTTGGCCAAGTAACGATGGTTAATACAAGTAAAATTAAGCCGGTGTAGTACAAAAAAAAAAATAGAGTACAAACTACAATGAATGAACAATCAATCCCTCGGGCATTTTCTGGATTCAATTTCGAATGAGAAACGTAGTTATTGGGTCTCCTTTTGCGAGTCAAGAAAATCCGTTTCTTCATCTGGCCTTGGATCTTCAAGCCTATTATTATTAGTTGCTTGCTTCCATTGAAGCTCATCGATTTTTTTCTCGGTACGAAATCGTTACCTCTTTCATTTCTCTTATCATCATCTTCTTCAGAAATCGTCACATTTTACTGATCCAACGAAGAAGAGTCCTGACGACAATATTCGAGTGCAGGAGAGAGAGTCCGATAGCACGAACCCTGGTCGCCGGAGCCAGCTGTGATGTTTTGATTCTCGGGTTCATGTCGGGTCAAACAGGTTAGTTATAGACCGATTAAGAGTTTGGTTGTAGTTTATGATTTGATAGTTTATTTTTGGCCGAACTAATTGGATAGTTTGAGACTTTGACACTTTCGCTTTTGGGCATTCGGTAACTTGATAATTTCTCCTGTAATAAGGGGAGAATATGAGAAAAAATGCCGGAATCAGTTGGTGATAATGGAATCAATCGCCTATCTTTCAACTACTGGTTATGTTGAGGGCAGAACTACATTGGCAACTCTATGTCTTCTTTTAAAAGCTCTTCGCATGGACTTACAAATAATGGGAATCAGAGTCAAATTTCTGAGATTCTAGACAGGTAGTTGGTGGAACTTGGTTCAGTTTAATATCTATGTATATAGTATTTTGTGTGGTTCGTGCATGAGTAAAGGTGTGAGCTTTGGGAAAATTCATTTTTATAACATGCCTGTCTAATGGAACCTCAAAATCAAGTAGGACTGCTGGTGGAGGCGGATCATTGCATAAGATATTAGAACTCCAAAGCAAGGATAAAGGAATTCTATCCATAAAATATATATAAACATAAATATATTGATCATTTGGTCAGTATAAGTGACTATACTTTATTCTTGCTGTCCCCAAGTTTCAGATCATTTTTAATTTTGTCCCTAAGACTCTTTTGCCATCAATTTTGTCTTTGATGTTTACAATTAAATGTCATTTCAAGTGCTTTTTCAATCCAGAAACAATTAAATGAATCTAGTTTCTCAATCATGTAGTCACACTGTCTTAATATTTGATCCAATATCATTATCATAGCGCTAAAATTAAGATATATATTTTTCCTGTATCAAAAGAAACTATGGATAACAGTGTGGCATTGCTGTCATAGAATAAGCCAATTTTTGCCCTTTGGTTGTGAAATTAGGTCAAATATTAAGATAGCTTGGTTACATGATTGATAAATTAGAATCGTTCATCATTATTTTGAATAAAGTTGGCTTTTATGTATTTAATATATTGATTGTGTTTTGTTGCAACTTACAATCTATTGTATGCTCGTTCTGTGGATTAGGCACAATTTTGATACACAACTAGTACAACAGAATTTCCAAAGCAATGATGACGTCAATAACATTCTGGACCTAGAGGCTATGGTAATAAAGTCAAACATGATTTGATTTGACACATTCTTGCGCATGACTGAGTTTCTATGAGACACTGCAATCCGTTGTTTGCATATAATCTTTCTTTTTCGTCATACAAGAAGCTTCATTAGGTTTTATTAATCAAAAGTTTATGTGCAGGAGCTTTATTCACGAGCCAGGGCACAGGAAGCAGAGATCCTCTCCCTTCGTGAACAGATTGCTGTTTCCTGTGTGAAGGTATAAAATTTACATAGGTGTTATCGTTATTTGTTAATAATTTACTTATGAGGAAAATAACTTTTTACTTTTTATTTTTGTGGCTGCAGGAATTGCAATTGTTGAATGAAAAATGTAATCTAGAGAGGAAATTCTCTGAGCTAAGAATGGTTTGTCTATTTCTTGGAAAAGCTAGTTATTTTGTTGCCATGTTCTAATTTATAAGGTGAAGTTGATTTTAAAGCTCTCTTCGTGACATTTACTTCATAGGCAATTGATGAAAAGCAGAATGAAGCCATAACTTCTGCATCCAATGAGTTGGCACGAAGAAAAGGTGATCTTGAAGAAAATTTAAAGCTAGCTCATGATTTGAAGGTAAAGAGCTTTGATTTCTAAAGAAGTGACTGGTTATTTATTATAGAGAGCTTTATAAATTATAATTAGGAAGTCACCAAGAGGCCTTTTCTTGAGGGTCTAGACTCTAGATTGGTCTCCCTTAGTTGGATCTAAGGCTGAATAGCTAGAAAGGCCCTTTGAGGAGGATAAAGTTAAGAATGTAGATTTGGAAGATAGAAAAGGAGAAGAAACCTGGCCTTGACTGTTTTGTCATGGTGTTTTCGAAAGGATTTTTTTTTTTATTTGATGAAAGTTTTTTATGAGTTCTATTTCAATGATAGGATATGCTGGGGGAATTCTACTTTTGTCTCTCTTTTTCCTAAAAAGGCCTTTCCTTACCATGCTCACTGTCTATTTTCCTTTAGAGAATCTTCCCTCACAGATCTCCAAAAAGGCCTGCAAGGTTTTGTTTAGTTAGTATCTTTCTTTAATATATATATATATATATAAATTTTTAATGTCTTGGTTGAAAAGGATCTCTTGTGGTTCTGTTTTCATAACCTTCTTCCATTTTTTCTCTCTCATCAGTATAATCTAATTTCATTTTAAAAAGAAAAGAAAATGGAATGAAGCTTGGGAAATTATAGATTTGCCAAGGTAGTTTGGTGTGACTGTGAATGGGTATTTAATGTCAAGTACAATTTAGATGGAAAGATAGAAAGATATTAAAAAAAAACTTCGCAAGTACTTTAGGGATACACTCAAACCCTCGATTTAGAATATACATAGACTTCTGCATATGTTGCAAAACTAAACACTATAAAGGTGCCTTTGTTATTTGCTTCAAACTTAGATTCAAAGTTACATCAAATGGATTATTTGCTGTATGCATTTTAGAGTTTTTTTTTCTTCACCATCCACCTATTCTATTCTGTTGTACTATGGTCGCTGATATTTATAATACACCATTTGTCTAGGCTGCAGAGGATGATAGATACATCTTCATGTCATCTATGCTGGGGTTGCTTGCTGAATATAGTCTATGGCCTCGTGTTATGAACGCCTCTGCTATATCCAACAGCATAAAGGTATGGAGAATATAATACTGGAAGGTGAACATACTATGTACTGATTGGCATGAATCTAGGAGTGACCCATTTGTTTAGCAATTTTTCTTTTTAGCTGATGATTAATTTTAAGGGAATATTGCGGGAGACACTTTAATGATAGTACATTGTGATTGTTACACCACTATTGACTTTGGGAATTTGATGCTTTTGGAGAGTCTTCTGATCAACAAATGCATGCTGGTATAATGTTGATGGCCCAAGAAAATTTTGGTGATGTGAACTCATATTCTTTATGGTACCCTAACAAATCTCCTCATCAATTCTCGCTTAATTCCACCTTGCAATGCTCATGTGAGCTGCTTGATGTAATAAACTATGACCAGATTTATAGTGATGAGGACTAAAAAAATGAGTCAATTAGAAATTATTTAATGTCAATTTTTTATTCTTGGACTGTCTGAGAACATTTTACTAAAATATTTGTTGCATTTGACGCACAAAACACTACTATACCATACAAAGTAAATAAGCTGCAGGATTTGACCATCTAATAATCAAGAAATAGCTGTTAAAATAGCTAGAGAGATTTGGCCAAAAAAAAAAAGCTAGAGAGAAAATGTACTTCGTACAGCCTTCAGGTGTTGATGTTGTCTATGGGTATATAATATTATATTCATATATTTGGTTACAGTTTCTCTTTGTGTTCCTTTGTTTGAAGGCAATGTATACCATTTGAAGGCAATTTTTTATACATAATCTAAATAGTTCTCAATGTGTTTGTGCAGCATTTACATGATCAATTACAATGGAGGATTCGAAGTTCACATGTGAGTTTGGGAATCTGTACTCTATTGTAATGTGTATTTTATAACTTTTTTTACTTGGACATTTATTCCTGATTTCTTGAATTTAACTTTCTAAGCATTCCTTATGGAGTTTCATCTTAATGTTACCTATGTATTTACAAATTTCGTGGTGCAATATGGCTATTGCATCATGTTTATCATCTTGCCTCTCCACATGATGCTTCAATTCATCTTTTTTGTTCTAGTTTTCAGCTCAGGGTACAATGGATCTTACTGGTAAAGATGTACATGAATTAGATACTCTTTCATCATTTTGATTCTGTTGGACTTTCCACAATTATGACTAGGAGAGTTTGGAATCTATAGCTTTTTGTGTTCATATTTTGAGGCTACAAAGAGAATTTTTTGTTGTTTTGGGTTGTTTCCTTATCCTTTGGTGCCATATTGTCCATGATTTTGTTTTGGGCGTCCTTTGCGGCTCTTGGGATGGGGCTTGTACAAGGGAGTGCCCGATTCAAGATGAGAGAGAACAACTATTGTTGTAAAGGAAAAACTTATCCTTTAGGATTTATGATTTTATAACTTTAAGTAAGATGAGAAGAGGAACAAAAGAGAGATCACAGATTATCAAAATTCAGTATCCATTTTATTTATCATTAATTAAAAGGCCTTTCACTGACTGAACCCATATTTTGACCTAAATTAGAAAATTGCAGTCCAACTCAATTACTACAAATAAGAAATAGAAATCTTGAAACAATATTAGGATGGGGATTACATCTTTGTAGGCTCAAAAAAGTCTTTATTGATAACTCCTAACTACTCTTCAAGTTACTCTACTATTGAGAAAGAAAATCATAAACCATAGAGGGTAATTAAATCTTTTAATGTGTATAGGGATTGGATAACATTGTTGGGTATTCTTTGATAATTGCTAGTATGAGAGGATCTGATGATTTTATTAGACAAATCTGAGAGGTCTCACTCTCTCAAATGCGCAATTAGCAATTTAGTACTATAAAAATGGCCTGTGTAGCCTGTTGTCTGTGCTAGAAAATTGAACAAAGAGCCAAAAGTGAAAGAAAACTACTCTTATAGGTTATTGGAGATACAATACCATCTCTGAAAACTAAAGTTCTTTTGTGGTAGGTAGGCAAATTCTACATGCTAGGTTGGTAGCAAATGGAGTAGTGGAACACATTGAAAGTTGGAAGTAGAAGGATTTGGCCTTTAAGCTGGATTTTGAGAAAGCTTATGATAGGCTGAGGTGGGAATATCTAGATAAAATTGTTTTGTTTAAGGACTTTGAAGATAGATTGAGAAGTTGGATTCGAGATTGTCTCTTTAGTTGCTTTTGTTGTCAGTGTTAATGATGAGCCAAAAGAGTGGTATAGGGTTATTGACTTGGGTAGTATGGGATTCTTCCCCTTCAACAACTAGCTTCTGAGGATCCGCGATTATTTCCTTTCTTCGTTTAAGGTCCTAGTTTGGGGTGGCTGTTAGAGACCGAGAAAGACCATTTGGTAAGTTAGAGGGTGTTGTTGCTGATCAAAAGACGATGGTCAATTTGGCCTAGGTCAATTGGTAACATTTCTTGTTGAAGGTTGATATATTATAATTCTGTCACCAGTGAAATTGCTATTTTATGGGTCATTCTCAGATGCCATGGCTAAGAAGTCATTTTTTTTTTGACAGGATAGAATTAGAGATTTAAGTTCCGTGTTACAAAGTCATGGTGGAAGTGGTAATCATGTTCCGGATCCTGGAAATTTGACAAGTCCGATTCATAATCAATCCACGGTAGTGTTGCCTCATAATCTTTGTTGGATGCTTTGTGCTAATTTTTTCTCTCTGATTACTACATCAATCTCAAATATCATGGTAGTTTTTCTTTCTGACCTTATTAAAATTTAGGTTTGCGTTGCAGATTCAACATAACTTTCCCTCGCACAATCTCATTAGGAATGAACAGCAGCCTCAAACAACGAGCAAATTTGCAGGAAATACGCACTATGACATTTATATGGATGCTAGAAACCCAGTTCTTAATGGTGATGTAGACTTGGCAATCCCTGGGTTCAATCCTCAAGAGATATCTAAGGCTGATAGGTTGGTGCTGTTTGTGCACTTTGTTTTTTTGCATGTGATAACAATGTGTTTGAAGAGTCTTTAGTGACATTATAAACACATGCATTGTCCTCATACTATGAAGCCAAATGCTGGCTGAGTTCTGGTTTAAGAAAGGAAAAAACACATTGAAGAGCTTTCTGCCAATAATCGAATGTAGTGAGACAGGAAATATATTCTTCTGTTCTTTGAGCTCTGATCTATCATGTCTATATTTTTCACATACATACATTTAAGAATTACAAGAGGGTTTACTAAATAAGTTATGATCATTCAAGGACTGCTTAATAATGTTGAATTGGCTTCTTTTGTTTTGGATATATGGTACCCATGAAACAATTTGTTCAGGGAGGTATCTATCTCTCCTGCACATAGTTCCATTGATAAAGATGGTTTACAAGAGCGCGCCAGAGAAAGAAATATCTTTGATGCCAAGTTGTCTCAACCTCCACCAGATCACGAAGAGACTGCATCGTCTGTCTCTGAAGGTAGTTTATGTTTTTCACTACTAAAGACTGGATGCATCTTTTAATACTAATAAGTTACATCAATCTAGATGGCCCTGGCATAGAGAATTTTCAAATTATTGGTGAAGCTGTTCCTGGAGAGAAACTTCTTGGATGTGGATATCAAGTACGGGGAACTTCTCTTTGTATGTTTCAGGTGAGACTTCTTGCCATTCACCTTTCTAATAAAACAGTATCCAGTTCCTCTCTTACACTGATATCACACCATAACTTTTGGTTTTGCATTAGTGGGTTCGGCATCTTCAGGATGGCACCAGGCAGTACATTGAAGGTGAAGCAAACTAATATTCCTTTTATACTGAGTAGAGTTTCTTGATAGAAGTTGAAATAATTTTCCTTTTTGGTTTTTTGCACCAGGAGCCACAAATCCTGAGTATATAGTCACTGCTGATGATGTTGATAAACTGATAGCTGTTGAGTGCATTCCAATGGATGTTGATAAAGGCCGTCAGGTTTGAAATAAACTTTATTTACAAATTTCAGTTTTCTAGAGCATGAAGAACATTAAAAAATGTTATCTGTTTATTTGTACTTAAAACAATCTGAGCTTTACTAGCACACTTCCAATGATTTTTGTTGTTTTAATGTAATACTCTGAATTAGAAAAGAATGCTTGCTACTTCTTGTGAACTATTGATGTTTTAGTCTATGAATATTATATAGATTTGAATCAATATTTGAATTAACTTTCTGGCCCGTACTAAATATTTCTCCCCCCACCCCCCACCCCAACACACACTTTTGGTTATAAAAAAAGATATTTTATTGAGAAGAAAATTGACTATGAAAAGTTAGAGGATAAACAATCCTCAAACAGAAAATGGGTATATTCTCACAACAGAGTAGCTTATGAGAAGTTCTAAATAGAAAAGTAATCAGTAAAGAAGGGTTGTCCAATTGATCTGCTTGTCAGTAAAATCATTAATAATTGTGCTGTCCATTTCAATATAACTATTGTCTTCAAATATTGGTACAAAGGTATAATGGGACTAAAAGCATAATGAAATTCTTGTGTTGAAGCATTCCAATTTCTTAAGGTTTAAGGTGATATGTTTTGATTTTGCTCTCCTTCCTTAGAGCATAAACTCAAAATCAGGTCACTTAGAATATAATTTATCATTAAATATTGTGATGCAGTTTATTGTAATTCTTTGAAAAATGGTATATTGATATATGTAGAAAGTGGTTGATATATCTCTTTTTCCAATGAAAATTTTTTTCTGATTATTTCTTGTCAATACTAAAAACTGTTTTCTTCGCCAGGGGGAGCTTGTGAGGCTTTTCGCAAATGATCAGAACAAAATAAAGTGTGGTAGGTTTCTTTTTTGAAGCATCTAATTCAGTTTGGATTTTTTTTTCATGAGGTGAAAATACTTTAAGATGTTTAAAGTTAGGTGCCTTGAGCCAAATGATGCCAAAATAATTGATGGTTCTGTTGGGTATAAGTTTTTCTTTCTCTTTTTATGATTTGGCTTTCAATATTGACTGTTTAGTTAAGATTGAAAGTAACTAAACACTCCTCCCACCAATGCCTAATTTGATGAAAAAAGGGAATGGTATTAGAACCATATATTTTCAATAGAAATGGGTAGGACCCCGCTTTACCTTACTAGACTCAAGAAGAAGAGGAAAATGGTCAGAAATAGATTGAACTAGAGTCGGACAGAAATCCTCCTCCAGAAACCAATAACCTATCTAGACATCAGCCTCTGGCAATTCACAGACTAAATAAATTGAGCATTTGAGGAAGAAGGATCTCTTAAATCACAGCCTTTAATAAAATTATCAAAACCTTTTCCTTATGTACTCAAAGTAATCAATTTAAAAGCATCAGCAAAAAGACATATTGTTGGACACCCATGAAGAAAATAGGCTGGACCTTCTCCCGATGCTGGAACTAATAAGTTGACCAAGGCTTTGCCAAACTGTCACCATCCCTTTGGCCAACTCCTGGTACTATAATGATAATCTTCCTTCCTCTATTGAAGTCTTCAGTCAAGGAGAAGAATCTACTTCTGATTCTCTGCAAAGGTTGCCAGGAAAATCATGTGCTTTGAAATTTTCTGCAAACTGCACCTGACCACTGTGTCTCAACCAATCTGTGAACCATAGATATTAGCTGAATGGCACCATCTCTGCCTAGCCATATGGTTAATAAGAAATCTCTACAGCTCTCAATAATGGTGAGATGGTAAAAAGACCTAGAATTCTCCAAAGAAGGACCAAACGTCTTAGGTTTAATGGCTAAATGTTGTAATCTCATCATAATGAAATCTTTACTTCTTCAAATCTGTAATTAATCAAGAATGTCTCAGTGTGAACAATCTTAGGTCTTGTAAGTGCTTGTCATGAACTTTTCCTTCTTCCCTATGCTGGTTTGACATAAAATAAGAAAATTGCTTACAACATGTGTGCATGACAAACCTACACGTGTAGTTTTCTTGGCTTTAGTAATTCATGCATACTTGGCAGCCTATATATCTATTTTCTGACATTAGTTTACCCACCCCTCCCAATTTGCACTGCATGGATGTTTTCTGAACACACAATGTTCTATTGACTGACCTCATAGATCCCGAAATGCAACTTGAGATCGACACGAATGTTTCCAAAGGAGAAGCAGCATTCAGCATTCTACTTCTGGTATTGCTTCTTTCTTTTTTTTTTTTCCTTTTAATAGAATTTTATGCTTTGCAGTTTGCATTAATATTTGTTGAATTGAAGGAGAACACTACTCTAATTCCTTCCAATATAATGTAATTTAGATAAAATGTTCTTTGTAGTCCATTTGTATATGTAATTTCTCCTTTTTTCTGATCATTTCTTGTAGATGGATTCTTCTGAAAATTGGGAACGAGCAACATTGTTCTTAAGACGGTCAGGATACCTAATTAAGATCAATGGCACAGAAGCAGTGGTAGTTGCAGAGAAATTCTCAAAGGAGTTATCGGTATGTTTTTCAAAATATCACACTTAATAAAATGTAATTGTAGTAATTTCAACGTAATCATATGAAAATATATGGTAATATATTTATTTGCACAGGATATCAATTGAAAGTTGATAAGACATCTTGTCTTAATATAATAGGGGCATGCATTATGATTGATGTTGTAATTTTATAGATGTTCATTTCTTGTATGATGTGATGGGGGGAATCAACTAGGTAAAGTGGGATGTGGATTAACAAATTTGAGAGTACGGAGTCATATATTTATGTGAAATATTTTGACATGGTAATTTGTTAGTAAATTTTGGATTATTAGTTGCTTAGGATAACAAATTTATCAAACTTGGGTTTTCCTACTAAGGATTGCATTATACTTTAATTATTATATTTACAAGAAAACAAGAGGCTGAACCATTGTGCCAATGTGCAATATTTATGGTACTATCAAGTATTTTTGGAGTGTCACTGGACATATTACTTTTAGTGTCCATAATAGTTTCCTATTACATTTCTAGTACTAAGTTGTACTTCAGTGAATTTGTAGGACTGAGGACAGTGAACTTGGGAGGACATGGGTCGTTATCTCTCACACACACACACATATATACGAAAGTTTCTTACTTTTGAAATGTTAATTATCCATTACTTACTCAATTTTTTATGGGGCATAAAACTGTTTTGGACTAATATCAATTTTTTGTGAGAATATTGGTGATAATATTCAGTCCTGAGCTTGTGCTCCATCCCTACCTGGATCAACTTTGCTTGAACTGAAATGAAATATCTGCTTCTACCAGAAATAATAATAATAATAATAAAAGCTTGCCCAACCTAGTAATAAATGGGACAACAAGCAAGCTGCTGCCTTATTACTTTAGTAAAGCGACCCTTTTAGAAGTTTAATTCTACTATGAACTTTGCTGAAAAATACATCTTATGAAAGGTTATAGAATAGTGGAAGTATAATTTTAATCAACACTAATGCCAGTTGATCCCTCCTATATATGTGTGTATTATAAAAGTTTGACATGCCCTATTTTCTTCTCTAGAGTGAGAAATTTTCTTGAAGGTTCTTTGTTTTATCTGCAGATTAAGGTTCCTTGTGGTCTCTCAAAGCAATTTGTATTAACAAGCTCTAATGGATCTTCCCATCCCATAAGCACATATAGTGTTCGGTAATACATTGGCACTGTTTATGTTGAATGCTAAATCTTGTGTTTTTGTTTAATTATATTCCAAGCAAATAATCATTGATTGAGTAAATTAATAAATTTCTCCTTGAAAAGCTACTTTTGTCTCAATTTGGTCGTTCAAAGGTAAACCTCTCAATTTGATTCCCAAAGATTTTCCTGCAATCAAAATAGTCCCTGTTAAAGAGAAATTTCTCCTAATAAATGGGAGTCCAAGTAGTTGTTAACTCATGACCTAAACTTTTCCGTAGAGTTTTTTCTTCCGATGTTCATTTGGTCAAATTTCGTAAAGCAAAGTGATTGTCAAAATGACATTATTTTGGACAAAATTTTCTTAGACAATCTTGTTTGGGGAGGACAATGTCACTTGGACAAAACTAAGTTATGAAGTAATGACTGCCTGGACTTCCGTTAATTGATTAGAAGAAATTTGCAATGTGTAGATATATTTTTATTAGTGAAAAAGCTTTGGGAGACTAAATTGAAAAGCTTTATCTTTAGTTGGCCAAATTGAAAGAATATTAATATTGCAGGGACTAAATTATTAATTCTAGCAAAACATCAATTTTCAAATGCCTAAATGAAACCTAATATCTAGTGGAGAGAGTTGTAGCCAAAGCTCCAACTGTTACTTGTTACTAACATTCATAAACTATTATAGTTAAATGGGAACATATGTTTGTAGTTCTCTACCTTCATTCTTTATCCTCCTGTAGCTATTGGTTCTTATATACTTCATGATTTGTTTCTAGTAATTTTTTATTTCTTTTTGTTCATCCTCAAATTTTTCTCTGGTTATTGATACGTTAAAATTCTCTTGGAAAAGAATTTAATGTCTACAAATGCTATATAACAAGTTTACAGTTTAAAGTCTTTTATATTACAGACAAATTAACAGTGTACATTACCCTTTACTTTGTAGTATGCGTGACACCCTTGTGTTGACCATGCGGATTTATCAGACCAAGGTATTTCTTGTTAACTAATGCATGTATATTACTCTGAAGTTATTGTAGCATCATGTTTATACTCGGTTTAGTTTCAAGTAAAAGTAATCAACTCTCCCGGACATCTCTCTTTTCTCTTTCACCTAGTTCTTCCCTTTCCCTGGATTTGGATCCTCCATAGTGGGGTAGGTGGTGCATTTTAGAGAGAGGAAGTGTAAGTTTTACTCATTTATTATTTTACAGGATTTTCACTTTCTCTCTATCTCTTCCTATCTCTCTTTAAAATGGACCAAATGCACCACTAACTCCACTTTAGAGGATACAAGTCCCCTTTCCCTATCATTCCCTGGTCCAAGTTAATATACTTATTCATTGATTGGACACTGTAGAGTAGTGAAATTTGATAACTTGTGACGGTAACTTATATCAACTTTGCTTGAGACCTGAGTATTATAAACTGGTGCTGTAAAAATTTTAGGGTATTAGTTTGTTTAAGAAAAAAAATTATATTTTAGTTCTCAATAGATAGAGTGACGTGCAATTTTATCCTTCAAAGATTATTACCGTCAAATTAGCTTCTCAAAAATGATATTTCTTGTATTGCCATTCTTATATCCAAACTTTTTATTTACAGTTTGATGGTTCAATTAAGAGAATATTAACTTGAGAATATGTTACATATATAGAAATTTGAGTATGAAAGTGATATTATGTTAATTTAGTCATTATCATTAAAAGAAACTTAAGTATAAAGTTAACATTGAAAGGAATTTTATGTGAGGGATTAAATTGACGGTAATGATCTTTGAAAGACTCAATTGAAAGTCATTATTTATCGAGGACTAAAATATAGTTTGTTTCATTTGTCTAACGTCTTTTCTGATTGAAACTTTTTGGGGCAACAGGCGTTGGATGACAAAAGGAAAGGAAGAGCATGATCTCACCATAGTGTCCAAGCTTTTCAGTTTTCACTTTTTATGGAAGAAGAGGAGTTATAGTAAATTATTACTGCGCCAGATGAAGAAATTTTTACAATTACTTCATTTAATTATTGATTTACAATTGTTGTAATGTAACAAACGCGGCATGCCATAAGTTCACTTTTACATTCTGTACAATAAAATTAGTGCGTGTTATAAAATATAAGAAACTCAAAGAATAGAGAAAAGTAAGAGGGGAGAGTGGTTCTTATCATTCAACTCATTTCCTCAACTTTACATCAACACCTAAAGCCTCTATTTATAGGCTAAAGGATCTATAAGGGAGATGTACCAACTTAATGTACATAATGAAGGGATAAGGTCATATTCATGTACATAGAGAAAGTAAAGGAAAACTCAAACTTCTATGCATAGAGAATACCAAAAGACAAATGTGGATATTCACAAACATAATTATTTATAACACTCCCCCTTGAATATCCACAATTTATTGATACACATTACATGCTGCCTCATTAAAAACCTTGCCAGGAAAACCCAGTGGGACAAAACCATGGCGAAGGGAAAAAGAGTACAGCGCGTATCTCCCCCTCATCATAACATCACTAAGGATATTTTAATTTCCGCATTCAAATCTGATGAACCAATTTCTCAAATGTTGCAATTGGCAATGCCTCCATAAATAAATTTGCTAAATTATCACTTGAGCGAACTTGTTGAACTTCTATGTCGCCTTGCTTTTGATATCACAAGTAAATCTGCTAAATTCTCTTTTAGCTGAATTATACATGTCATATTATCTTCATACAATAAGGTTGACAGAGTTCCCTGCAAAAACAAATTACACATCTTCTGGATGTGTTGAATTAGTAGTCTCAACTAAACACATTTTTTATTTGCCTTATGCATTGTCTCTGAAGGTCAGATAATCAGTTAGCATCTACATCATCAAGTAATGATGAACTAAATCTATTTAAATAAAATAAACCTTTATCTTCTATTTAAATAAAATATTTTTTCATTCATTGATTAAGGAAGAACTATATCTCGCTAGCAAGTATACAGAAAACATTAATCCTCTTATAATATTAAGATATGGTACTACAAGACCAAAGAATTTCATCTTCATTTGAGGTCACTTCAAATGATTTATCTAACCATCATGGTTACACCATGTTCATGCACCTTATCCATTTGAAAGTATCTTAATACACTTT
>QANZ01018244.1:0-10503 GCA_003254925.1 Chamaecrista fasciculata
GTCTTGGTTTATTGAATGCGGTGATCGCCTCCGCGACACGTGTTTTTCCGCTGCGCCGACCCTATGATTTCCCAACAGAAACGCCTAGAGAAGCTCCATAGAGATGGACTTCTAAGCTCATTTGATTGTGAATCATATGATGCTTGCGAATCTTGTTTACTTGAAAAAAAAATGACAAAGGCGCCTTTCACTGGCCACAGTGAGGGGGCATCAGACTTATTGGGGATCATACATGGTGATGTATGTGGACCCATAAGAACCCAAGCTAAAGGTGGTTACTCTTACTAACCGCATCAATAGGTTTGACTTGGGCTACCTATTAAAGCATAAGTCGGAGTCTTTTGAAATAGAGATTTCAAAGTGAAGTAGAGAACTAACTTGACAATAAAATCAAAGTCCTTCGATACGATCGAAGAAGACGAGTATTTGAGTCAAGAATTTGTTGATCATCTTAGAAGCTGTGAGATGGTCTCACGACTTACCCCTTCTGAAACCCCATGGGGATGGTGTTTCCGAGAGGAGGAATCGAACTCTATTTGATATGGTTCGATCTATGATGAGTCAAACTGATCTTCCCCGATCCTTTAGAAGCCACCGTGTTCACACTAAACCGTGTTCCGTCTAAGGCGGTTGAGAAGACACCATATGAGATATGGATGGGAGGAGTCCCATAGTGTCTTATCTCAAAATTTGGGGGTGTGAAGTTTACGTTAAGCAAACGATAACCTATCTCCCAAAAGGTGCTTGTAGGGTACCCCAAGGAAACGAGGGGATACTATGTTTACTACCCATCTGACAACAAAGAGTTTGTAGTCAGAAGTTGATATTCTTAGAGAAGGATCTTGTTTCCAAAAGAAACAGTGAGAGTAAGGTAGATCTTGAAGGACTTCAAGATCCACAAAGCACTTCAGAGGCACAGACGGAAACTGGAGAAGAGAACCACAAGGTGTTGTGGAAGCTCCTCCAATGACACAAGGACCACGAAGGTCTGATAGGACACGTTTCCAGCCAGAGAAATGGGGATTTCTCGTGATTGAAAACAGGGATGTGTTGCTCACAGAGCATGGTGAACCCACCACCTATCAAGAGGCCATCGTGGATCCCAACTCTAAGAAATGGGTTGAAGCCATGAAGGCTGAGATGGCAACGTCAACTTCTTCAAGGCTAAGCTAGTTGCAAAGGGTTTTATGCAACGTCATGGTATTGACTATGACAAAACCTTTTCCCCTGTTGCAATGGCCAAGACCATTAGGATCCTGCTTGCCTATGAGATATGGCAAATGGATGTCAAAACAGCCTGGAAGGCTGCCCAAGGATGTGTGCGACACAACCTGACGGGTTTGAATGTCTAGAGGAACCAGTAAAGGTGTGCAAGCTTTGGAAATCCATTTATGGATTGAAGCGAGCATCACGGAGTTGAAATCATCGTTTTGATGAAGTAGTCAAAGAGTTTGGCTCCTTACAAAACGTTGACAAGCCTTGTGTTTACAAGAAGGTTAGTGGGAGCACAGTTGTGTTCTTGGTGCTATATGTCAATGACATATTGCTCATTGGAAATAATGTTCCAACCTTAGAGATTGGGAATCTTGGTTTGGAAACTTTTTCAATGAAGGACTTAGAAGCTGCCTATATTCTAGGCATTGAGATCTATGGAGATAGATCTGGTAGGCTTCTTGGATTGAGTCAGAGTACAGACTTGGATGAGGTACTGAAGGGGTTCAGTATGCAAGACTCCAAGAGGGATTCATGGCGATGAATCAAGGATTGACCCTGAGCAAGAATCAATGTCCCAAGACACTTGATGAGCGAGGGCACATGAATGGCATCCCTTATGCTTTGGCAATAGGATCCATCATGAAATGTACTCGACCCGATGTGTTGTTTGCCCTGAGCGTGACAAGCCGGTTCCAACATGACCCTGGTGAGGATCCTTGTACCGCTGTCATAAGCATCCTTGAGTACTTAGGAAGAACTAAGGATGAAATCTTGGATTATGGTGGAATAAATGTGTAAGGGGTTACACAGGTGCCTGTATTCCAAAACCTACCAAGATAAAATCGCAGTATGGATACGTGTTTCTCCTGAACAGATAGCATCGTGAGTTGGAAAGAGTTTCCAAGCAGAGAGCACGATTGCTGATTCTGCAACAATGGGTTGGTCGCGTGGAGACGCAGACCGTAAAACTTGTGTCTGAGGTGTGATTAGTGGTTACCCTGTGGAGACAGGAGGACACCAAATGGGATTGGATCCCCACTGATGTTCCGACAGTGATATATGTATGCACATATATACACTCAGACATGA
Organism: Chamaecrista fasciculata; assembly: GCA_003254925.1. Taxonomy (NCBI): domain Eukaryota; kingdom Viridiplantae; phylum Streptophyta; class Magnoliopsida; order Fabales; family Fabaceae; genus Chamaecrista; species Chamaecrista fasciculata. The sequence goes on from QANZ01018244.1 coordinate 2,305, forward strand.
TCACCTAGAGATGGTGATATCAAGATATGTTAAAGTAGCAGACGAGGATGATGCCGATCCTCTTATGACAATGTTAGGTACATTAATGTCATACGGAGATCCCTAGCATAGGTCTTACATGAGCATCATGTAGTGTCAGATGGAGATTAGACACACATTAATGGATGTTCCTAGAGTAGGAACAGTTTGATTAATGATTGTACCTAGTGCAAGTGGGAGTCTGTTGGAGATTGTGCCCTAGGGCCAATCATTTTATAGATATGTTGTGAACATATCAATTAATTTATGGAGATAAATTAATGGTTATCATATTATTAGCATGTTTACTATGATAACATTCCGTGATTAATTATGAGATAATTAATCTAAACCGTCCCTGGTTGCTCATTCAAGTGGGAACTTGAAATGAACTAAGACCAGCATGACATCGGTGCATAGAGATGCATACACTAGATGTTGGTACGAGAGTCATGGTGCAATTACGTAAGGGGTTACGAGTTGCTGGACATGACCCGGAGAGTCCTGCATGGGTTTAGTCATCAGCTTGCCTCTCCTATACACCTGTCACGACGCCTTAGACCTGAGGTCATCATTATTCCGGCGTTGCAGTTGTCAGACTTTGGCTTAGTCTAACGCTGCCCGTAACAGGGTAGTCATAAGGGCTAAGTACGGGTCTGGTTGATTGCCGTGGTGAGGAATGTGGATTGGCCAAAATGGGATTTTGTCCCTCGTTAAATGAGAGATATCAAACTGGCGCCCTCAATGAGTCTGTCCAGGAAAATGCGTGGGCACGCTGGGATTTGGGACTTACTCAGGAAATCGAGAAAGTTGAGGTTTGGATTATGGATGACTTTCCAGTGCCTAATCCATGACCAAGATATCGTGTGACAATAGGGTCTTTGACAAGGTGGTACTATGGTTAAGTTGGTTTTGGTAAAAACGATAACTCACGTGTTTTGGGTAGTCGTGATGGCTTGCTAGAGTCCGCTCACGACTTGTAGGTCATGGAGATGACTTACTGCCAACTTCACGTGGGGCCTGCTGGGTCACACACGAGCAGGAACAGGACACCGTTTAAAAGGGACACGAATTAGGGTTAATTCGTGGGTCACTCCGGTGGCACGATTTAAGACACAGAGGAAATGTCTGGGACATTATGTCTTGTCTTAATTGATCTACAGTTGTGAAGTATTTAAATTTGTGAGACAAATTTAAATATAATAATTGTTAAATAATTAATTTGGATTAATTATTTACAATTAAAATATTAAGGAAAAATAATTCAGATAAGGTTCCTAAAAGTTAGGAAATTATTGAATTATAAAATTCCCTAATATTGGCATGAGGGTGGCGCCTCTTTTATGATATTTAGGTTAATAAAATTGTTTTATTAATTTGAATTCAAAAGATTTGATGGAGATATCAAAAGATTTGAATTCAAAAGATTTGGATGAGATCTCAAATCAGGATCTTTGGTGAATCATGACTTCCTAAGAGTTAGGAAGGTTTTTGATTTATAAAATTCCAAAGATAATTTGAGCAATATGGCGCCATCTTAGAGTATCTTTTGGGGAGATTTGATCTCTCATTTGATTCTCTAAGATTACGATTTGAATTTAAATTAAATATTATGGTAATATTTTAATTTGAAATTCAAATTAATGAAGCCATTATTATTATAATTTAGAATTATAATAATGCTCTAAAAATAATTATATAAGCTAGGGCTAGGCGCCTAGTACATGATGACAATTCATTTTGGTGAGTTTTTGGTTTTCTTCCAAGAGTTGTGAAGAGAGAAAAATCTCCATCTTGAAACAAAAACCCTAGTTCTTCCAAGTGAAGAAAATTTGGTTCTCAAGAGTTGAGAGGGTAAAATCGACTTGGCCTAAGAGTTAGGCAATTCGATTTGTGGTTACCAAAATTAGGGTTTGTGAGAGAAGAAAAGGCAAGAAGGAGTTCTTGTGGGGGGTTTCTTCTCATGCGCCACTTTTGGATTTTGAATCAAGAAGGAGTTCTTGAGTTCAAATACATTGTAGATTGGTCCCTGGTTCTTTTGGAGAGAAGAACTGAAGGCTAGCACCTTGGTACCCGAAGAAACTGTTCGTGTGGATTACTGGCAGAGTGAGAACGCTGGGAGTGGGCTCTTTGGACACGCCTTGTTCAACCAATCGATTGAAACTCCTGAGGTATACCACTATCTTAAAAGTTTTAAATTCTACTAGCGGATCCGTTCGAGAATTTTAGGACCTGGCGTGTTTTATTTTTATTTTATATTTGCTTCCGCTGCGTTAGGCGCCTAGAATTCCCAACAACGTGGATACCAGCAAGTTCTGCAGGTACCACAGAGGAGAGGGACACACGACCGATGAGTGTGTCACCCTGAGAGATGAAATAGAGAGCCTCATTCAGCGAGGATGCCTCCCATCTAGGTTCATCAAGAAGGATGGGAACAAGAGAGCCAGAGATGAGATGGACACTAGAGAGGCGAAAAAGCCCAAAGGAGGTGACGACAAGAGAGGAGATCGGCGTACACCGCCCAATGAGGACAAACCAACATGCATCATTCATATGATCTCGGGTGGCATCGAGAAAAACCGGGCAGAGACCTTGCACAAAAGGAGAAAGGTGAACAGGTCAATACTGAAAATAGACTACAAGGAGTCATCAGCTGAGGAGAAATGGGTCGAACCCATGACTTTCACTGACGATGAATTATGGGAAGTCAACCGAGACTATGATGACCCCATGGTGATCACAGCACAGATTGGAAACTTCACTGTAGAAAGGATCATGGTAGATCAGGGCTCCTCCGCAGATATCCTGTACAAACGATGTTTTGACCAATTGGGAATCCCAATGGAAGACCTGAAAGACCATTACGGGAGCCTGATAGGTTTTATTGGAGATCACAATCCAGCCATTGGAAAAATCGACCTAAGACTCATGGTGGGAGAATACCCTAGAGTAACCAGCAAAACCATTGAATTCATAGTGGTGGAGGCGCCCTCGGCGTACAACGTCCTCCTAGGACGCCCATCTCTGAACAAAATGAGAGCAGTAATCTCTACTGCACATCTGCACATGAAGTTCCCAACTCCCCACGGAGTAGGACAGGTGAGGACTAACCAAAAAACGGCAAGGCAATGCTATGTGGTGAGCCTTGAAAAGACTAAGGAAGAAGATCAAAAGAGAAAGGCGAGAACGCCTAAAACGGATGACAACACCAAAGAAGTAGACCCTGAAGTTCTGAAATGTGAGGTGGAAGATTTCAAAGACGAGGTCAAAGAACAGAGACCAAAGCTGATGGGTGACCTAGAAGTTGTCCAGCTGGGAGACAACGCGGAGAAAACCGTGCAAATCAACATGCTGTTGCATGAAGCGGAGATGGTTGAGCTCATTCAGCTCTTGAAGGCGTCCTCAGACATCTTTGCCTGGCGTCCTGTCGACATGCCAGGAATCGACCCAAAACTCATTTGCCACAGCCTAAACACAGATGGAAGAGCCGGAGTTATCCAACGAATGCGCCTATTCGACCAAGAGAGCCAAACGACAATCAGGGAGGAAGTGAGCAAGCTCTTAACTACAGGATTCATCAGAGAAACCAAGTACCCTGAGTGTCTCTCCAACGTGGTGTTGGTCAAGAAAGCCAATGGAAAATGGAGAATGTGTGTTGACTTCACTAACCTAAACAAGGCCTGTCCAAAGGACCACTATCCTTTGCCTAACATCGACAAACTGGTGGATGGAACATGCGGTCATCAGACCATGAGCTTCCTGGACGCCTTCGGCGGCTACAACCCGATCAAAATGAATCCTGAGGATGTCGAGAAAAAGTCCTTCATCACCGAACTGGGAACGTACTGTTGCACAGTGATGCCTTTCGGATTGAAAAATGCGGGCTCCACCTACGAGAGGATGATGGATCTTTTCTTCAAAGATTACATCGGGAAGAACCTGGAGGTTTATGTGGACGACATGGTGGTAAAAACCAAAGAGGGAGGAAAGCACACCGAAGACTTGAAAGAAATCTTCAACCAGCTGAGGAAGTACCAGATGAAACTGAATCCCTCCAAGTGCGCCTTCGGAGTCAATGGAGGAAAGTTTCTGGGATTCATGCTCACCCACAGAGGGACCGAAGCAAACCCAGATCAGTGCAAAGCTATCTTTGAGATGAACGCTCCAAAAACAGTCAAGGAAGTCCAATGCCTAAATGGCAGGCTAGCGGCTCTTCATAGGTTCCTGTCAAGGTAGAAGGCACCCAGTGCCTTGTCAGCAATAAAACTTTTCAGCTACTTTTTCATCAGTTTCAATATGTCATGTCTTTAAATTCTGTCTTTATTCAGATTGCAATTTACTTTCAAGTCATCATGTAAGATGTCTTACGATGCACAATTTCGCATTAATAAAACGAGTATTACTCATCATGAGTTCTCTTTACATTCAGGTCTGCCGATAGATGCTTACCCTTTTTCAAAACGCTAAAAGCAATCAAAAAGTTCGAATGGACCAAGGAATGCGAGGAAGCCTTCCAACAACTGAAAAAATATTTGGCGTCACCGCCAACCCTGGTAATTCCAGTCAAAGATAAGCCCATCTACGTCTACATGGCGTCCACAAATGAAGCAGTCAACTCAGTTCTAGTGCTAGAGGTGGGGGAAGAACAAAAACCCATCTACTTCACCAGCAAAACACTGACAGGAGCAGAGAAGTGGTATCACCGCCTAGAGAAATTTACTTTCTCGTTACTTCAGTCAACAAGGAAGTTGAGGCACTACTACCAGCAATACCAAATCATTGTCAGAACCGACAGGCCCATCAGGCAGATGGTCGAACAACCTGACATTGCGGGAAGAATGTCAGTCTGGTCAGTGAAAATCTCAGAATACGGGATAGCCTATGAGCCTAGAAGGGTCATTAAAGGGCAGGCGTTGGCGGACTTCATAGCCGAAATGACGGGACCCGAGAACGCCCAAGATTGGACGTGGAAGGTACACATTGACGGAGCAGTGTCAAACTCACAACGAGGCGCAGGAGTAGTGATGCGAGCCCCAGATGGATCCCTCGTGGAACAATCAATAGAAATTGAGTGCCCAATCACCAACAATCAAACAGAGTACGAGGCCCTGATAACTACCCTGAAATTAGCTGCAAACATCGGTGCCAGAAAGCTAGAAATCGTGGGAGATTCCCAACTGGTGATTCAACAGATGAACGGAGAATATGAGACCAAAGACCCAGTCATGGTCCAATACGCCGGAAAGGCAAAGAAAATCATCGAAGGTTCCGGAATTGAAGTCACCTTCCGGCATATCTCGAGAGATGACAACGACAGAGCCGATGAGCTCGCCAAATTAGCGTCCAAGCCAACCAAAGGTAGAAGAGACTTCATCATCAAAACAACTCTAAGGGAGCCATCAATCCTAGAACAGGACGTTCTTCACATGGAAGAAGTTGACGACTGGAGAACGCCAATATTCAAATATTTGGCCACCAGCACCCTCCTTTCAAACAAGAACGAGGCCAGAAAGGTTATGTGAAGATTTGGCAAGTATTTCATTAGGCAGGGCGCTCTTTATAGGAAAAACTTCAGTCACCCTGGAGCCAAGTGCATAGCAGGAGACTAGATCAATAGAGTGTTGACAGAAATCCATGAGGGACTGTGTGGAAGCCACCAAGGCCCAATGGCGATGTGGAAGAAAATTCAAAGAGCAGGCTATTACTGGCCTACAATCCAGCAAGATGCTGAGAACGTGGTCCGTTCGTGCGAGAAATGCCAAAAATACGCCAACATGATCCACTCACATGCTGCTCCCCTAAACGCCATCACTTCTCCATGGCCTTTTGATCTCCGGGGGATTGACATCGCAGGGCCGTTCCTAATGGCCACTTACCAGAGGAAATTCCTCATTGTCGTCGTGGAGTACTTCACGAAGTGGGTAGAAGCGGAGTCCATAACCACGGAAGCCATGAAAAAGTTTGTATGGCAGAACATCATCACCAGGTTTGGCGTCCCAAACACGCTGATATCCGACAATGGTGCTCAATTCACGAGCAAGAAATTCCAAGACTTCTGTAAAGTCTGGAAAATCCATCACAAAACCACCTCGGTGGAACATCCTGCCACAAATGGCCAAGTTGAATTGGCCAACAGGATCATCATACAAGGAATCAAAAGGAGACTGGAGTCAGCTAAGGGAAGATGGGTTGATGAACTCCCCTCAGTATTATGGTCATACAGAACCACAGAGCAAACAGCCACGAAGGAAAGACCCTTTGCCTTGGCATATGGGCATGAAGCGGTGATACCTGCTGAGGTGACGTCCCAACCGAGAGGATAATCAACTATCCAAGTACCAATGATGCCAACCCCAGACTTGAAGAACTGGATAGCTTAGAAGAAGGAAGAGAAGTTGCAGCCATTAGGCAAGCTGCCTACAACCAAATGGTTAAGAAATACCATGACTCCAAAATCAAACCCAGGACCCTCAAAATTGGGGACTTGGTACTCAGGACTGTGGAAAACAACAGGAAGGACCCTAGACACGGAAAGCTGGGAGTAAACTGGGAAGGCCCATACAAGGTTACAGAAATCCTGCCTGACAACGCCTTTAAGATGGAGACCTTTGAAGGTAAGCCGCTCCCAAACGCTTGGAACATGGCCAAACTCAAATTTTATTTCCCTTAATAAGGAAGCTCTGTAACAACCAAAGAAGGCCACTAAGCCAATTGTACTGAGATTTTACATCAATAAAGTGCATTTTTTCTGAACACACTGTGTTAATTATATTAAGTTGCTCGGGGGGACACCCTCAGATTAGCAACAAAAAGACCCTCGAAGGAGCCTTGTGAGTATGACACTCACCAACATGCGGACCGTCCCTCCCTTGGATGACTAGTCAAAAACTTAGCGCATGATACGCAAACGCTCGAAGCGTGCCCAACGCGAGGCAGCATGTTTACGTGCAAACAATATGACAATCAAAGCATGAAAAACTCAAGTCAAGCATAATACGTAAAGCGAGGAATAAAAGCGCGGAGAGCAAACATAGCTAAGCTAAGGCATAAATTTACGGGCGACACCGCCCAAATATTCAAAAGTGGCACGAAGGCCACACCATCAAAGTCAAATGTGGCATGAAAGCCACAACAAATCCACAAAAATTAAAAAGGGCACGCGGGCCCATAGCAAAACAAACATAGGCACACAGGCCTAAGCATCGGCAGGGGCATCCTCAACAACTCTAGCACGGGGGGCTTCCTCAGCAAGGGCGTCCTCATCTACGACGTTATCACCCTCGACAGCATCATCTAAACGATTCCCCTTCTCAGTGCCATGGGCATGAACGCCCTCCGTTTCAGGAATCGTGGCGCCCTCAGCTGCTTCTCCTTCTTCACCTGGAAGAGGAACAACGCAGTTAGGAAACCACGGGAAATCCTCATCGCCCCCAGACTGATATCCGTCCAAGGCATAATTCTCAGGCATCCTCGGAATATGAAAGGCAGGATCCTCATCTATTGGATCGCAAATCAGCCGGCCCACCACCATCTTGTTAGGACAAATCCCTGATATGTCCAAATCAGGATTCCTCAACCTCAATTGGGCAATGGAGTTCTTGAAGCCCAGGTAGTTATATCGAGAACCTCTCCATCTAATCTGTCGCAACGCCAATGCCTTGAGCGCCGCGTAGGCGTCCTTACGCATCTGCACTTCGGCCTCTAGATCGGCCACCTTTTGGTTAAGCTCACGAAGAATACCGGCGGTCTCTTCCAGTTGCTTTCCCCTTTGCTCAAATCCAGTACTGAGCGAAGTCACTGACGCTTTCTCCAAGTTTAACTCATTGGTTAACTCTTCTTCCGCGCTACGCCATTTCTTGGCGTCCTCTCTAGCTTCATCCCTCTCGGAAATGAGGTCTTTCCTGAAGACACTATTGGCTAGAACCCGCAATCCAGCAGCTAGCAGAAATTGAGCGGTCTCCTCGGCGGGATCCCGGGTATTTTCCGTAGACGCCCTAGCAAGATCATCTCTCTGTTGGAGATTGTGCCCTAGGGCCAATCATTTTATAAATATGTTTTGAACATATTAATTAATTTATGGAGATAAATTAATGGTTATCATATTATTAGCGTGTTTACTATGATAACAATCCTTGATTAAATATATGATAAATAATCTAAAACTGTCCCTGGTCGATCATT
>QANZ01018244.1:12883-45188 GCA_003254925.1 Chamaecrista fasciculata
CATTAACACTTTGGTACCCTTTGGAGCTATTTTGTAATTTTAACCATAACAAATTTTGCAAAAATTACATATTGACCCCAAAAAATTTTCAAAAAATTACAAATAGGTCCCTGGATACATATTATATAGGGACTAAAATGAAAAATTTAAAATTTTTTTGGGGTCAATATGTAATTTTTGTAAAATTTATTATGGTTAAAATTACAAAATAGCTCCAAAGGGTACCAAAGTGTTAATGGAGAATACCACAGGGTACCAAAGTGTCAAGTTTCAAACCACAGGATACCAAAGTGAAATAGGGTCAAACCACAGGGTACCAAAGTGTAATTTACCCTTCTTTTTATTCTGTTTTTCCGCGTCCTACACGCGTTCCTGAAATTAAATTGTGCATCTTCGTAGTTCAAGCGATTGGATGAACCATCCCCATCACGTTTTCAAAATTTAAAACGCTTATTTTGTGCGCGTGCTTGAATTGCTTAAGTACCAACCCACATTCTGTTGGTAAAAAATTATTAAAAAAGAAAACCCAATGGAGGTATCCTCCAAGCTTTAAATATTTCAAAGTTTGCTTCAAAGAGGAAAATAAAATCATTAATTTATATGATTACTGACCACTCTCTTGTAAATCTTTTCATTTATTTATATATTATTTGAAGATTTGAAGATGATATATGATGTATGCTTTCGGGGAAAAAAAAAGATATATGATGTAGATTGTAGAGTCTTCTAATTATGGACATGTTTTTTCAACTTATAATTAAAAAGTAGTTTTTTTTTTCTCCGACAAAAAATAGGAGTGGGTACATTGATCTCAATGGGCCACTCAAATCTCCCATACCCAAAATGTTAAATAAACTATTTTTATGGGCACGGAATATGATACCATGCTCCGACCAAAAAACAATAAAAATAAAAATATGATACCATGCTACTGACCAAAAACAAATTATGATACCATACGGCATGCACAGGGATACTAATATACTATTGATTGTGTTTACTGTTGACTACAGTAGTTACATACTTACATGCTTATACAAATCCTTAACATAATCGATAAGGATTGATCAAAGGAATAAATCATTCAGTATTATTTAAGTAAACATTTAGGTTAAAGATAGTGTAATTGCAGTTATGTTTTAGGGTTGACCTTCTTAATTCACGGCAAGTTTGACATCTTCAGGTCAAAATACTTCACCCGCTGGTATATTTATTAATTTATAAAATTCAAACAGCATGTTTTAGGGTCAGGCAACTATTTTTTTGATATATGTTTTAGGGTCAGGCAACTATTGGAAAAACATACCAAACCAAATGGGCAAATTATGTTTCCAACTTCCAACTTCAAACCTTTGAACGACAGTCATGGTTGAACGTTTTGGGCATCCATCCTCTTTTTCTTTTCTTTTATAATTTACTCTGAGAAATTAAATGTATTAGTGTACGTATATGTCCATTCAAATTATTCATTCTCAACTTTGGATTTGTTTCTACAAAGTCAGCGTGATGTTGACCATCGCTCCCACTCAGATTGACATACATAGACGATTCTAGTTTGTCAATTTGCTCAGCACTGTCTTGGCTCCCACTCAGATCGACACACCTAAACAATTCTAGTTTGTCAATGAGTTTTGAACTATCTTTGTTCTACTATCTCATAAAAGAAACAGTGCGGTCAACATCTCCTCTTCAGGAAATTTAGACACAATGATTGTCGAATCTCTCAATTCTATTGTAGTCACAGTTCCATCTTCATTCTCATTTATGAAAATGCATCTCTTCAATTGCTTAGAGTATCTTATAAAGATACATATGTCCCTCTAGGACTTAGTTTCCCATGCTTTCAGGAATTGTCATGGATATACGCCANATAGGGTTTCCCTCAGCCATTATTTTATTACTCCTACTAACTATGTATATGAAAAATGAATTTTCAAATGACAATTATTTTCTCGTTAATCCAATACAAATAAGAAAATACCATGCTTGTGTGATGTTTATATTTATAGTTTGGTTTTATCCAATAGTCAACTTCCTTTAAAAAAAAGGTAAGTTTATATTGCAAAGTTTGATTTTTGACATGGAATGTAATGGGTCATGAGCCAATAAAAAAATAACACGTAGATGAGTTAGTTGTATGTAAGTAGTGGTGTGACTCCATACACAGTTGTGATTGGTTAAAAAATTTAGGCCAAAGTCCTATTTTGGTCCCTCAGTTATGCTCCTTGTTCCAAATAGGTCCCCTAGTTATTTTTTGTTCCATATTGGTCCCCCAGTTATGCAAAACTTGAAAAAGTTGGTCCCTCTAACGTTTTCCATCCATTTTTCCGTTAAAAAAAGAGGAAAAATAAACTTTCATCCCCAAAAGTTTTATTTTCTTATATTAAGGTCCTTTTCTTTTTATAATAGGATCAAAACATAAGAAAATNAAAATAAAACACTAATTAAAAAGAAAAAAAAATACTAGAGAGTAGAGAGACCGAAAGGAGTTCAATAGGTATAGGCGTATAGCTATAGAATTTTTTATCGCAAAGCCGTATACGCTCTTATATTACGGTTCTCTCTAATAGATATTATTTATTAACAAGGAATTGTAAAATTATAAAGTTGAAATTGTGATAATAGTGTCATACGAAGAAAGTGACATAAATATTAGTAAAATGTCAGAATAAAACAGACCTTTGGCTAAATAATTAAATAAACGAACATCGACGGTTGTTAGAGATTATTAATACCAAACTTCCATTCTTTTTTTTTAAGGCCAAAATCTTATTTTGGTCCCCCAGTTATGCTCAGTGTTATAAATTGGTCCCTCAGTTATTTTTCGTTTCATATTGATCCCCCAGTTATGCAAAATTTGACAAAGTTGGTCCCTCTAACAGTTTCCATCTATTTTTCCGTTAAAAAAACAGATAAAATTCATTTTTAACTCCTAAAAGTTTAAATTTTTTGCATTAAGGACCTTTTTCTCTATAATAGAACCAAAATATAAGAAAGAAGAAATACATGGGATTTTAGTTTATTTTACACAAAAAAAAACCTTTTTCTTTATCTTGTGTGTCTCTCTCTTCATCTTCAACCTCTCGCCGGCGCCGGAGACGATAACGATGACGGCGACGGTGACGGCAACAGCAACAGATCTCGCCGTTATGGGAGCTCAGATCTCGCCGTTATAAAATCCTCGATTCTCCGAAACCCCATGCACTTTTGATCAGATCCATATCGATTTCTCTATAATAAGCTACAATTTCCACTGTACAGTTTCATTTTGTCATATAGTCACTGTGAAATTAAATCTTCCTGAATGAATAGTCAATTCTTTTAACCATCTTTTAACGACGAGACACCCAAACTCCGTCGTAGCTTGCAGATCCACATTGTCAATGCCCACTCCAGCTCGTCCTACAACCTTCAACTTCCCTTTCGAAGCTTCCAGACAGTGTTTGCCTCCGGTCGTCAGACACTTCTTCTATCTACCTCTCATCCACGACAGCGCCATCGCCTATTGGTGTCATTGACGACGCCGACGAAGGAACTGAAGGAGAAGAAGAAGAGAGAGGGGAAGAGTGAGATGAGCTCCCATAACGGCGAGATCCGTTTCCGTCGCCGTCGCCGTCATCGTTACCGTCTCCGGCGCCGGCGAGAGGTTGAAGATGAAGAGAGAGACACACGAGATAAAGAAAAAGATTTTTTTTTTGTGTAAAATAAGCTAAAACTCCTTACATTTCATCTTTCTTACATTTTGATTCTATTATAGAAAAAAGGTCCTTAATGCAAAAAATTTAAACTTTTAGGAGTTAAAAATCAATTTTATCTTTTTTTTAACGTAAAAATGGATAGAAACTGTTAGAGAGACCAATTTTGTCAAATTTTGCATAACTGGAGGACCAATATGGAACGAAAAATAACTGAAAGACCAATTTGGAACACTAATCATAACTGGAGGACCAAAATAGAACTTTGGCCTTCTTTTTAAAAAAACGCGATTTATTGAGAGAGAGTAACAAGAAAACCAGGACCCATACTTTTCCAATGCGATTAGACGAACAAGTCTTTGATGAGTCTTGTAATAGAAGACTTGAGTTTTAGTTTTTAGGCGGAGAGTATTTAGGCATTAAGTATTGTAAATATCTGAATGTCATTGCTAACTAAATTAATAAAGAGCGGGTCTCAAGGGACGGCTGATTGTTTCATTAGATTTAACTTGCATCCAATATTTAATTATAGTGAAAAGTGTTATAACAAAAAAATTATTTTTATGAGATTTTTAAAAACATAAAAAGAGGTTCAGAGAGACTTATTTTTAATTTTCTTGAAGAGAGCTAGTTATGAGAAATGACTATAAAAAAGATGAACAGAAAGAGCTCTCTATGAGTGTTTGAATAATATTACATATTCTAATATTCTATGATTTTGGTTCACGAATGTATATATATATAAGAAAAAAATAGGATGTAGTCAATGATAAAAAGTTTGTAGGTGATAATGCCAGAATGCATGGTGATGACGATTCTGATACTTGTTGAGTTGTGTTGTAAAGTATATCTTGGAGTGTTAAGATAAGGTAAGAGCTATCGTGATTGTAGGAGTAATTTTTTTGACAATCTTTGATAGGATCATCTCATTAATGTGATTTGTGCACAGGTTGAGTCGCCCATGAACAAGTCAAGTCTGGGATAGTGAACAATCAGCCTTAAGTATATCAATCTCAAATCTTAAGTTTTAAATAATATAAAATCTTATCATTCAAATTAATCCTAGTTCAGTTTTATTATTTTGAAGAAATGGGGAATGAAGCAAATTAGTAAGTGTAAAGTACAAGTTGAATGAGATGTGTTATGAAAGGAGAAATGAAAAAGATAAAGGACGAGTCCATAAGAAAAAAAGATAAAGGATGAGAATTGAAAAGAGGAAGAGTGGGGTCAGGATAGAAATAGGATAGGTTGAACGTTGAAGGGTCAAAAAGCAGAGACTGTAGAGAAAAGTGAAAGCAAGAGAGAGAAGAAGAAGGCATTTGGGTGCTTGTGTTGACTGTGATCCGACACCGTCACCAAACAAAGCAAATAAAAGCTAAGAAAGCAAAACACATCCAAACATTTTCAATTATTTGCATCTTGTCCTCATCTTCTCTCTCGTCTCTTCCTCATCTCTTTCTCTCTTGTCTCTTCCCTTCCGAATCCGAGATCCCTTCGTCACCAATTTCTTCGCCATCACCGAATACTTTCCCTGGATCGGTGAGTTTTCAACTTAATTGCTTCTTTATTTTTTATGTTTTCAGTTTAAATCCTGTGGATTTTGCTCTATATTTTGTAGTATTTGTGTTGGGACTCTGTTAAATGCATCTACATGCTTTGTTATAGGCTGATCTCTGGGTTTCCTCGCTTTTCTTGTTTTAGGCGTTTTGGGGTTCTGCCGTTCTAGTTTCCATGTCTGATTTTTTTTTTTTTTTTAGGGGAATGTTTAGAGAAATTCTGTTCAGTTTCTTTCAAAGTGCGTTTGACGGTGAGATATTTTATGCCTCGCCTTGCGTTTCAGATGCCAAGTTATTCGTTACCTGGTTACATTCTTATCTGACTGATATGCAACTGCTACACTTCTTAAGCCACGCAAGATGTGGTGCTCTCTTCAGATCGTATGATTTTCTTCTTTGGTGTTAATTGGATTGGCGCGTTATTTTTAGGTCTTCTTCCTTTCTAAATGGAAAGGAAAACTTTCGTTGTGGTCTCAAGTTAATTTTCTTTCATTGGTTTTGCATAAGAAACTTGGTATTCATCGTAAGAAATGTGTATATTGTTTTCTATGTCAGTGTGAATGTGTGATGACACTTCATCTTTATTTAAGAAATGCACCATTGATTTCATTTTCCGTGGATTTTACTGACAATCTTATACGTTTTACAGTTGAACCCATGATTCCTTTGGACGAATTGAAAAGTCAAATATTACTGTCGAATCTCTAGATTGCTCTTATTCTTTGGCGGGATTAAATCTGCAAGATAAACTTCCTGATCTTCGTTTCCGATGGCATCAGCGGGTGTAGCACCTGCTTCTGGGATAAGAGACGTAAAAGCAAACACAGCTAGTGTTGAGAAGTTACCTGATGAGATGAATGACATGAAAATTAAGGACGACAAGGTAAAGGCCAACCTCTCTTTTGTCTTCTTTTTTCTGCATTTATACTTGCTATGTATTCAGTCTATTTATGTCAAAATTTGTTGTACGAAATACAGGAAATGGAAGCAACTGTGGTAGATGGAAATGGTACAGAAACGGGACACATCATTGTGACTACCATTGGTGGTAAAAATGGTCAACCAAAGCAGGTAAATTTCTGATGTCTCGCTCTTTCTTCTGGACAGCTATGTAGTTGTACACTAATCCTTTACTAGAAGAAAATGTGCTTGGCTCCTTACGTAAAGTGGTTTATCTTTACCTCTTCATGACTGTAGACTATAAGCTACATGGCTGAGCGTATTGTTGGTCAGGGTTCTTTTGGTGTAGTTTTCCAGGTTAGTCCTTAATTCTTTACACGGCAGTATTTGCTGGATATTTTTGGAATCTTGCAATATACTGACTATTATATGCTATTTTGCCTTTGTTATGCAGGCAAAGTGCTTGGAGACAGGTGAATCTGTGGCTATTAAGAAGGTGCTTCAAGACAAGAGGTACAAGAATCGAGAACTGCAAACTATGCGTCTTCTTGACCATCCAAATGTGGTATCTCTGAAGCACTGCTTCTTTTCAACAACTGAAAAAGATGAGCTCTATCTTAACTTGGTACTAGAGTATGTTCCTGAGACTGTCCATCGGGTGATCAGACACTACAACAAAATGAATCAAAGGATGCCATTGATATATGTGAAACTTTATTTCTACCAGGTATGTTTCTGTTTACCGTAAGAGGTTGTCTTATTAATTTATTTGAATGTCACGTTGTTGGTTCTCATTATTCTTTTTTTTTTCCCTAACCTACAGATATTGCGAGCACTTGCTTACATTCACAACGGTATTGGAGTGTGTCACAGAGACATAAAACCTCAAAATTTACTGGTAAGTCCACAGGGAAACTTGTTTCTTGAATTTTCGTCTTCCTATGTATTGATATATCCTGTACCATACATTAGTATTCCTATAAATGTATTGGGTTATATCTTGCCTGTCTTTGTTATGCATAATATAGCATGTCAATTTAAAATTTTGTGAAATGTATGGATGCATAAATTGTCATCATATATATACACACACTATTGTTGAAGAAATCAATATTACAACTTTTTTACGTTGCTAAAAGGCCAATGGATCTTAGGCAGGGCTTTAACTTTTAGCATACTGAAAACAATGCATATATCAGCTGAATTCTATGTGGCAGTCCTAGTCTCTTCCGGCAGATTTTTACCTCCTTTTGTATGGTACCTTTACTTTCTTATCTGGCAGAGTAATTGATGCATGTCTCTTGTCTTTTGTTTCCTTTTAACAGGTCAATCCCCACACCCACCAGCTGAAGCTATGTGACTTTGGAAGTGCTAAAGTTTTGGTTCGTATAAACTTGGAAATTCTGTAGGCTGTTTTATGAATTATAATATATTGTTTCATGACTGAAATCTGCATGCTTTCAACAGGTAAAAGGGGAACCAAACATATCTTACATCTGTTCTAGATACTATAGAGCTCCCGAGCTTATATTTGGTGCAACTGAATACAGCACAGCCATTGACATCTGGTCTGCTGGTTGTGTACTTGGTGAACTCTTGCTTGGGCAGGTATGTAGCCTATTTATACATGGTTTGATGGCTTCATTATGTATATTGACATATTATAGCTATTTGGAAATTAAGAATAAGATTCATTTGTTTCCAGCCTCTCTTTCCTGGCGAGAGTGGAGTAGACCAGCTTGTTGAAATTATCAAGGTAAGATAAGTTCAAAAAAATAATAGATATGAATTTACTTATGACTTGCTTCGTAGGCTCTTGTGCCAGTTGATTCTGTTCCTTCTGAAGTTCCGATATTCTCGTGCAGGTTTTGGGTACTCCAACTAGAGAAGAAATTAAATGCATGAATCCTAATTACACAGAGTTTAAATTTCCACAAATTAAAGCCCATCCATGGCACAAGGTATTGTTTTTCTCTAATTATCTGTTCATTTATAGAGATTACAGCATAATTAGGTTGATTTATATATATGAGACTTCCATTTGCAGATCTTTCACAAGCGTATGCCCCCTGAAGCTGTGGATCTTGTCTCAAGATTACTTCAATACTCTCCAAATCTTCGTAGCACAGCTGTGAGTATCTAATTTTGCAAGATATATGGATGGTCTGAAGATTCTTTTATGTTCATGTCTTTAGATTTCAAGCCCATTGTTTTCACAAAATGTGTCTGGTATCTTACTATAGTTCAACATTTGATCATGATATTGAACTATATCTTTTGGTGGTTTGTGCAATGTAGTTGGAGGCTCTTGTTCATCCATTCTTTGATGAGCTGCGTGATCCAAATACCCGCTTGCCAAATGGGCGCTTCCTTCCTCCACTATTTAACTTCAAGGCCAATGGTAAATAGCTATTCTGAGATTTCGCATTAGCGAATGATTATTATATTATATCTCTAGTAGAATAAATAATATATATATGGCTTCTGATTTGATGCAGAGCATAAAGGGGTGCCTGGTGAGATGCTTGTGAAACTAATTCCACCACATGCAAGAAAGCAGTGTGCTTTGTTTGGGTCATCTTCATGATTGAACCCTCCTTCCCTCCCCTGCCTGTAGAAGTGTATCTAAGTCTCTGTTCAGGTGGTCAACAGTTGTTTTCGTTGTTCCGTTTATTTAATTTATTTATACTTTTATTTGTCCGCATGCCTGTAGAAAGCTGTATGTGAAAGCTTCAGTCTTAAGCTCGATTTCTTTATAGGAAGAATTTCATGGGTTTACTGATCCTCGAAGTCTTAACAGGTTGTATTCATTAGAAACGTTGTCTATTAAATAGAATTGATCACTATCAGTATCACGTTATGATCTGGAAATTATGGCAAAATTTGCGGTGTAGGAGTAGCAAGACGTTGTTGTTTCAAGTAACTGTCACCCATTTTTCTCTATAATTTTCAGTGTCGGTGGATAATTTATTTATGGTCCTCGTGGCTGGCTGGTGGTAAGAGCTGAAAGCTATTTGGCAACGACCAACGTCGTGAGTCATAGTCTCATAGACTCATCAGCTCATGAATAATTGCAAGCATTAAATTTTAAGAATTTAATTTGGATAGAAAGATGGCTGAAATGGAGATTGATTACCAAAGTAAAATAAGATTTTTCAAAGTGAATGAAAGTAATAGTAAAACTATTTTTATTGTGTATATTTATATATATCAAGAAGGAAGAATAAATGTATAAAATAAAAAATTCTCAACATTATTTTATTCCAACGTAAGGCTTCGGCAACCCCAAATAAATAAATGCTCTTTAACATTTCTGATTGGCAAAGAAATTATTGGAATCTAGTAACTTTTGCTTAAGTGTTCATTAGGCACTTCGGCCTAAAGCTGAGCTGGAGGCGTGCACTTTAACTCGGAGTAAATTTTGTATGCAAGAGAAGAGAAAACATCCAAAGTTCCTCCAATTTGGTTCTTCGGCTTCCCTTTTATTTCCTTTTTTGATAAAAACAAGTTCTTTACTTTTAAGGACTGTCTTGAGATTGGAAGACACGCTATCCAACCCTAGATATCTGATCTGTAGAGCTTGATTACAGAGGTGAACACTGAACAGTGTATAAAAAAAAAAAAACAAGATTACAGTCATACAAAGCCCCATCCATATCTAAGCTCGGCCCAAATTTGTGTAATAAGAAAAACTATGCTAATAAAAACAGATTATACGCTGATTGGTATGTATGTAACTATGTAAATACTCTTTCTCCTTTCTAGCCTTCTTGTTGTTCTTAAGAGGCCAAAGCTTCAAATTGGTCCCTTAGGTATGGGATGAATTTTAAATTGGTCCATTATATTTCATACAAAGCCCGATCCATATCTAAGCTCTATCTAAGGGTCTGTTTGGGAGTAATTGCAGCTCAAGCCAATCTCATCCAAGTGACTTGGATGAGATGATGTTGTAATGAGATGAGATGAGATGATGTATTGGTGTTTGGGTGATTTTAGAGAAAATGATGTTAAATAGGGTGTGAAATTATATAAAAGGGTATGTAATGATTGTGGTTAGGTGAAATAGATTGTTGGATTTATTTATTTTGTATAAGGGTATAAATGGTAAGAAATAATGAAATGAGATTGAGATATTAAAATGAGATGAGATGAGATGATAGGTGTTTGGTGGTGGGTTGGATGAGACAATGTTGAGATTAGATGCTCTTGGAAAGCGTGAGGATGAGATATTTTTGGATGAATGTTTTTGGGTCAATCCATTTGGATGAGATGATGGGCCAAAGTGAAAATAACATGAAAATCATTTTAAGATTACAATTTGGTCCATAAATTTGTACTGGTCCAATTAATCAATCCCTAACATGTGTAAATGATAAGTCGGGGTCTGTAAAAAATACCGGTCACCAATAATGGAGTCTATTTATGAAATTCAATGACAAAAATATAAGAAAGAATAGTTTGAGGACCAGAATGCAAATTACAAAACAACACTAAAATGTTTGGTCAAAGGTTCATTTTGGTCCTAAATGTATGTCCTAATATTCATTTTGGTCCATTATATTTCAAAAAGTTCGAATTGGTCCTAAACGTTGGCAAAATTATTCTTTTTGGTCATAAATATTGGCAAAATGTCTAAACTAGAATATATGGAGGTACTCTTCGGGAACAATACATAGCTCTAAACTCATCATGTTTGAACTTGAAACAAGCCATATTCAATACTTGGGACCAAAATGAAATATTTTGCAAACATTTANAGAGAGAGAGAGAGAGGTGTATGGGTGTGTGAGAGAGAGAGGGAGAGAGAAAATGTGTGTGTGAGAGAGAGAGAGGGGGGTGTGTGAGTGGAAAGAGAAAAAAATTATGAGAAATGATAAATAGAGAGAGAAAATTATAAGTGTAATAAACGAGGGTATGCAAAATTACCATTTTGTCTAATTCTTTTTTTATATTTGTATTAAAGTATAGGTAATTATAGGTGTATAAGTAGGGATAAATTGGTAATTATAAGAGAAAATGAAATGACGAGATGATGTTCTAACAAATACCAAACCATTACTGTTCATTCAATTGTAAGATAAGATGATGATTTGATGAGATAAGATTGGTATTAAGGTTCCAAAAAACAAAAAACATGAATTTCTCAACTTCAGAGTGGATGGACGGTTACTGATAATTGAAGATTAATTAAAGATGCCAAATCAATATTTTAATCAATCTGCGAACAAAACCTAACCACCTTCTTGTAGCATTCCCTTCATACATTTTATATTCGATNGCGAAAATAAGCGCTACCAAACAAAAAACATGAATTTCTCAACTTCAGAGTGGATGGACGGTTACTGATAATTGAAGATTAATTAAAGATGCCATATCAATATTTTAATCAATCTGCAAACAAAACCTAACCACCTTCTTGTAGCATTCCCTTCATACATTTTATATTCGATCCCTAACCTGAGGAAGGAACCTAGGAAGTCCAATGCAGCTGCACGCTACTACAATTACAATTTACACCACTATAAGTCAATCAAAAAAACAAAAAATACACCACTATAATGTTGAGATAATTACTACTTTACTAGGATAATCGTGCTTAATCATAATCATCTATAACTCACTTCTAAGCCCTTGAATTTAGTTTCTTAGAAATAAAGGGGTACCACTTAGGCATCCTTCCTTCCACCATTATGGGTACAATCATTTATCCCGCAGTTTTATGCTACTTGTAAAGCAATCCATCAAATCTACAGTGGGAATGTAATGTTTGACTGTCGATTAATTAGTTTTTTATATCAATTCTTCATAATAGGCAAAGTTTTAATGAATCATGAATGTGCGTGTAATGGGAAAAAAAAAAAAACAAAGTGTGAGACCAAAAGAAAATGACAGTTATGGGAAGAACATGGGAGGCTTATGGACTGCTCCAGTCATCTCTGTTTTCTCGTTATTCCGTTTAGCACTTTTTCAGAAACAAACAGTCATATTAATTATGCAGACTCCACATTCTCTAAAGAAAGGCCAACGCCTATAATGTTTTTGTCGGTTTCCACTTCTAAAGCCACAAAAATAATGCTAATTAACGTGCACATAAACCTTTACCAAACCCTTCCACTATGACTAGTCATTATATATATTTTGAGCCTCTGTTCCTGCATGCACTTGAAGGTCTTCATCCAAAATGCTCAAAATGAAGCAATACTCTCATATTCCACCACTGGCATTTTGTATATTTCTTAGCTTGCTTCTTTGTACTCAAGCCAGATATCATTCCCATACAAAACATAAGCACTCAAAGTCTCATAAACCATATGAAATTTCACAACCTGCTGCTCCACCACCTGATGATGACGACAATAACTATAACCTCACTAGTTATTTTGATGTACGAACATTTGGGGCCACTGGAGATGGAAAAATAGATGATACAGAGGCGTTCAAGATGGCGTGGGACACTGCCTGCCAAATTGAATCAGCAGAGAATGTTGTATATGTTCCTCTTGGTTTCTCCTTTGTCATTCACTCTACTATCTTCACGGGTCCTTGTCAAGGTCACTTGATCCTAAAGGTAAAATTGTACTTTAATTTGCACCTTTTCGATTTGCTTGTGACTACAATATACATATATATATATATGTGACTAATGAGCTACTTTTTGTAGGTTGATGGAACTCTTATGCCACCTGATGGACCTGAATCTTGGCCTACAAACAACAGTAGGCACCAATGGCTTGTCTTTTACAGAATCAGCGGTATGTCACTTGAAGGAGCAGGCTTAATAGATGGCAGAGGAGAGAAATGGTGGGACCTTCCCTGTAAGCCTCACAAGGTATACATGATTTTATGTAATTTAATCTAAAAAAATATCTTAAAAGTTAAAACTTGGGTTCTTCAAACGTTTGCTGATCCTCCCTCAAATTCAATGGTACAGGGACCTAATGGGACAACATTGGCTGGACCTTGTGATAGCCCAATTGTAAGTTGAGCACACTCTTCTATTACATGTACATTTTCTATTTCTGTTACAATTGAACATGTATATATATATATATATATATATATGATGGATGCTTTGATATTTTGGGACTCAGGCCGTGAGGTTCTTTATGAGTTCCAATTTGACTGTGCAAGGATTGAGGATCAAGAATAGCCCCCAGTTTCATTTCAGATTTGATGGCTGCTCAAACATTCACATTGAGTCCATCTACATCACAGCTCCTGCATTAAGTCCTAATACAGATGGAATTCACATTGAAAACACCAACGACGTCAGAATATACAATTCTGTTATTTCCAATGGTTAGTCACAAAATATCCCAAAACAGGATCCTCTTATTCTCTTCATCTGTTAGTACAATTGGTTCATCTGATAAATGTTCACACAGGTGATGACTGTGTGTCCATTGGATCCGGTTGCTACGATGTGGATATAAAAAACATCACATGTGGACCTGGTCATGGGATAAGGTAAGCCATTTTCAGGGACTAAATTGTAATTTTGGGAGAAATTTAAGGACTAAAAAATAAAGTTTCTTTATATAATTTGTGAAGGTGATAAATTTGGTTATGTTGTTGGTTTATTCAGCATAGGAAGTTTGGGGAATCACGAGTCTCGAGCGTGTGTTAGAAACATCACGGTGAGGGATTCAATGATAAAGGCATCAGAAAATGGGGTTAGGATAAAGACATGGCAAGGTGGATCAGGATCAGTAAGAGGAGTGAGATTTAGTAATATTGAGATGGTGAGTGTAAGGAATCCCATTATAATAGATCAGTTTTACTGCCTCAGTAATTATAAGGATTGCAGCAACAAAAGCTCAGCAGTATCAGTATCAGACATAATGTATAGTAACATAAGGGGAAGCTACGATGTAAAAAGCCCACCTATGCGTTTTGCATGTAGTGACTCTGTCCCTTGCACCAACTTAACACTCTCAGAAATTGAGCTTCTTCCTGCTCAAGGAGACTTGATGCTTGATCCTTTCTGTTGGAATGCTTATGGAGATTTACACACACTTACTATTCCACCTGTCTCTTGCTTGCTGGAGGGTACTCCTCAGTCTTTGTTAGACAATAATGACTTGTATCAATGCTAGCTAGTTGATGACGCTTCATGCATGCACCTTCACTTTCTGTGTGAATGTACATAATTTGCCTTCATTCCTCTGTCTTTGTAATTGTTCAGGTTTGAAAGTGGAAGTTTGGACTTGTTCATATCTCAATTTAACAATACAATGAATCCCACAATAGGGTAAAAGGGGGTCTAGGGAAGGGTCAAGATGCATGCAGCCTTATCTCTACTTTGTAAAAAAACTGTATTCAAGATTTGAACCCATAATCTCTTAGTCACCGATCAACAACTTTACCGTTGTGTTAAAGCTCACCCTCTGAATTCCACAATAGGGTATTTTAGCAAAATTGTCTGATGTTGCAGAGCTTAGAAAATAGAAACACACGACTTTTAATTTGTTCCCCCGGCCATGAGGGAATAATAAATTTGGATTTGGAATTTTGGATGAACTAAACGAAACTAAATTTGGATTTGGAATTTTGGATGAACTAAACGAAACTAGAAGATTCCAGAATTGCATGGGCATGCGTTGGTTGGAGCAAGGTTAATAAGAAAAGAAATAAACGTGGAGGTACGTGATACATATCACAAGAGTGAAGTGGTATAAGGAGGAAATGACTCATAGGTGTGCTAGAAGTAACAAAGACGTGGCAAGCAAAATGTGAAGCTATCATGTTAATCACCTTGCACTAAAGGACAAAAGTTGTTAGCTAGAGGAATCAATTTTCTGTTGCATCTCTTTTATTATATAAGGAGCGTAATGGTGTAGGAGAAAGTTAAGCAATATGATAGAAAGACCTTGGTCTTGGAGTTAGCACAGACTCGAATATGTGCCTGCTACTGTACAATTTCTATTCTAGTACGAAATTGTTTTGCATTCTTCCATTTTAGTCCTTCTCTTCCTTTCCATTTTACTTTTCTTCTCTTTGAGTGTATCAGTACGAGAATCAAAGCAAAAAGGAGTAGAATAATATAAGTAGATAATATAATTAGTTGGCGTGACTGAGTAATTAGAATTAAGAAGGGTCGCTCGTAAGTAAGTTTGTGAGCTCACGAGTGATGAGAAATGGTGAAGTAGAGTGGAGGGGCAAATTGGCTTTTTGAGTATCGCACGCGGAGTGTGGGCACTGTAATGATGGGCCATGCTCATTAGTCATTATAAATAAGAGTTCCCTTCACTGAGGGAGAAAAAAAAGGTTTTAATAGTCAGTGCAGAAATGCAGATGGTAAGCGCAAATACAACGGCAATCCACCAAACACAACTTTTTCCTAACTTTCAATAAGCTATTATTGTTATGAGTTATGAGTTATGACCACAGTATGCAATCCAAGAGTATTATATATATATTCATTGTGAATACAGCGATGCTATAATGTATCTGCTCTTTTTCAAATGCTTGAAAGAATAAGGAAAGAAATTAAACGCCCTTTACACCATTCCACCTTTCTTTTCTGCATCTTTATTCAATGTATTTTGGTGCTTGAATAATGCCAGAGCCATCTTCCAATTCATTTCGCTTCAAAATATATAAAAAAAAGTGTACACCTTAGCATCTGACCATTACGATGTGCAATGTGTAACCATATTGCTCAAGGTCTTCTGAAAAAAAAAATAAAGAAAGAAAGTAAAAATCAAGGAAAGGGTAAGGTTGAGAATGGCTTTATTGGGAGATTGGGAAAAAGTGAAGGAATTGTAGACGTTGGTAATGCTAAGGGACAAGGTCGCATGAATATGGCCATATGGGTAATGGGAGGCTTTGTCCAAAGTTTAAGAAAAAGTTGAGAAAGGAATCAAAGGCTTACTAAATATCTGTATATAGATATAGACTATGGTATAGAGGTAGCTCATATAAACAGATTTATGTCTCTCTCCATATCATATTTTTATTATTATTTTTTCTTCACCACAATGTTCTGGAAACATGAATCATTCACGAGTTTCCAAGTTTTTAGCTTTGATTTTAATTTTTATATAATTTTTTAAAAAAGAATAGACTAAATTCACCCTTTAAAAAAAAAACTGTCCGGAAATATTAAATTATGTTAAAATTTTTTGAACCAGGCCTGTTGATATGTTTCCTTTAGCTATAGCATATTGGGCCAGACCTGTATGGCCTTTGTGCCATCTTTCTGATGAATGAAATATTTCTGACCAAAAAAAATATTCTTAAAAAAATCATCTTATTTTTAGAATTAATTATTATCCCGGCTTAGCTAACTTAATGCCTTTTTTCTGGACCTGGATCCTCTGCATTTCAACTTTGGTGCATTTTCATAAAGTGTAGAGAGAGAATGGAAGAGTTGGAGAGAGAAGTTTGGTGAAGTGTGGGTCCCATAAAATTTTTCTCTCTCTAACTCTTTCTTTCTTTCTCTAAACTGCACACACTTCACAATGCAGAGGATCCACTCTCCTTTTTTTTTCTTTTCTTTCTAATAGTTAACAATTATATGAGCCGAGTCTTTTTTTAATCAATATATATTGGATAAATTAAAATAATGGAAACACAAATTGGTGTTGGTGAATGGTGTGATGTAAAGGAAGCGACGTCACCCCTTTTGGCCTTTGGTAACAACGACCTTCGACTTCATTGTTGTCTTTCCTTTTCGTCATATTTTAATAGCCAAAAAAAAAAAAGGCTAGCTCTTTGTTTTCACCAAAGGACCCCCACTCCGGATTCCAACTTATATTTATTATATTTTCATGACATATATACTCCCATTCTAAAGAGGATTGGATCCTCTACATTTTTATGAATTTAGAAAGAGAAATAAAAATAAAAAATATATTCTTATACATTTGTTATTTTATGGAATCCATATTTTATTTTTCTTTCTTTAAATCCCCACCTAATGATGCAATTAGACTTGATGCCAAAACCTTTGTTAGTTTAAATCCAGGATATATACTACCTCACATGGTCAGTGATTTAATCATTCATATAACATATAATACTTTGTTTGACTTAGTACATGACAATTGACTATTTGTTCTGGCATATTGGTCTTTTAGATTCCTCTTGTGTCCTTTATACTTATAGAGCCAAGGAAGCAACCAAGAAACCGCAAGCTTTTCAACTCCTCATCAGTGCATTTCATCATTATATTGTGCACTCTCTTTTTCTTGGAAATTTCTTAGATTCCTCTTGTTCTGGCAATTTTTTTTCTTTTGAACATGGAAAGTGCTACCAATTGCAGTACGAAGAAAAGGAAGAACTGTTATGGAGAAGAAGTGGAGGAGGAGGCAAAAATGGAGGAGTTTTTTGCTCTGGTTAGAAGCATTCGAGAGAGTCGTGAACGGTTGATGAATTTGGGGTCAGATGGTTATGGAGAGATAAGAGAAAAGGGAGGAAAAAAGATGAAGGAGAAGGAAGAAGAAAATAAAGTGAGATCAGTATGGAAGCCTGAGTTTAAAGTTGAAGATTTCTTTGAAGAGAAGTATTGTCCACTCAACAACATAGCAGAAGAAGCTGCTAATTCTGAAATCAAATTAGGAGCAACAACGACGGAATCAGATGATAAGGAAGCCCAAATAGGCATGGACCTTACTCTCTCACTCTGAAATCTTGTGTACCTTCTCTCAAGCCTTTAACTTTTTATGTTGTTTTACTGTTTTCATTTTCCTTCGCTTTAATTACTGGATTACATTACAGCATCAGAAACACTATGGCAATTCACAATCATCATCACATCGTATCGTATTATAAGGTGGCTTCAAGTTTTATTTTGCGCTTCAAAGTTGCTCACGCGGCAATTAATTCAATTCAGCCCATGGTGCCTTTTTTTCTGATTAAGCCTACACTTTCACGGATTCAGAGCTTCCCTCTCACCTTCCCAGAATCTTGTTTCATTTCTACATTTTTATTTAATAACAAATAGGAGTGTCGACTGACGAGTGAATAAGAGTACTGATGAAGCAAACTAACTGGGAATATATAATAATGGATATTGATTTATTTTTAACATATCTTTGGACTCGATCATTTGTTAATCGAACGCAGTTAGCCTGCAGCCTGCAGCGTAAAATTATTATTGAATCCCTCCCTAATGATGTTACAAAATTAATCCATGGTCTTGACTCTTGATGGTTGACCTTTCGGATGAAGGGTGGAATATAGAAATAATCAATTATTTTTTAAATAGTTAAAATAATTATATAAATTATTAAATCCATGCACTTTCATCATGGGTGGAGAGTGTTATCATTGTGATGGCGTCCTTTAATTTGAGTTCAAAATTACTGCAACAGTGCAACCCCACATTGCAACGTTATGGATGCATGATTCATCTTGTCACCATTATTATTCATTTATTGTCCTTCCACTTGTTCCTTCACTCTCATCAATCTCATCATGCAATGACCCCAGCTAAAGCCATAACCATCCTTAATTATATACTCTCTCCCGATCCTCCATAAAATGAATTCAACCCCATACTAATACTGATTTGCTTGTCTTACTAAAGCTCGGCATATCGACATAATTAACATTTTGAATATCTCGGGGTTTGTACCTTTTTTTTCTTGAAAATTATTTAACTCCCAAATTGATGCTAATAATCAGATTAATAAAATATTAAAGAGTAGAAGTTAATCAAGTTATAGCTGCCTTGCATATAGTTATTATTATTCGTTTATTTTAAAACAGAAATACTCTGTTTCACTTATATAATTGATTGAAACTGTAATTTGATTTGGTTAGGAGAGCAGAAATTGAGAGAGATGATATCGTAGTGTAGATGTCAGAGTGCATACGTGTTATGACGCACAGATTCTGCTGTCAGTGCGTCATCCAACTGCGCCTGGTCCCTCTCACCACATAATTAACGATGGAATCAAAATAAATATATAATTAATTAATTAATTATAACAAACAAAAATATATAATTAATTATGACATCAAGATAATGTATAAATATTGTCTATATAATTAATAATAAAAATATAATCGTAAATAAAATCATTTTATAACAAATATACTTTTCATTTAAAAAGTAACATTCTAATATTTTGTGATATTTGTCGTTATAATTAGTTTACCAAAACCTTTTATGGATTCTATAGGAAAGCAATTATCTTACTTTGTTTTTTAAAGCATTGCTTTTCGTAAAAAGCTTATGATATAATAATCAATGTCGACCTGGTCAAGTTTAATAGTGATTTTATTTTATTTCTATATTTTATTTATATATATTTGATTCTTTCTACTCGTAATTTTTAATAAATACCCATTTAAAACAAATTTTATAAAAATAAGATAAATTATACTTTGGTACCCTATGGTTTAACCTATTTCACTTTGGTACCCTGTGGTTTGAAACCTAACAATTTGATACCACGTGGTATTCTCCATTAACACTTTGGTATCTTTTGAAAGTTTTGTAGTTTTAACTATAACAAATTTTGTAAAAATTACATATTGACTCCAATTTTTTTTTAAACTTTTCATTTTAGTCCCTAGATAATTTGTATCCAGGGACATATTTATAATTTTTTGAAAATTTTTTGGGGTCAACATATAATTTTTGTAAAATTTGTTATGGTTAAAATTACAAAATAGTTCTAAAGGGTACCAAAGTGTAATTTATCCTAAAAAATATTTTAAATAAATTAAAATAATATTACACGTCTTATATAACATATAAAATAATTAATTATATTATATGTTTTTGAAAATTTCCAACACTCATTATTTCAAATCATAAAATACATTAAAATAATATATTATAGGAAATAATATTAAATAAAAAATGAGAATTAATTGAGTAAATTGAACAACTACGATGTATTTTTTCAAATAGATTACAAAAATATAAATAAAATTTACAATAAAAAAAATGTTATCTAAATTATTTCCTTCATTAAGTTCGTCTTGATTTTTGGTTCAAAAATAAAAGTTCGTCTTAATTTATATGAAATAAATAAATTTTTCAAAAAATGGCAGATCAACAAAAAATTTCTAACAGCACACTGTTATAAAAATAAAGATGTCAAGCATACATTTTTTTTTAGTTTAATCAAATACAATTTTTCGAAATAATTAATTTTTTAGCATATTTTTTGTGGAATCTTCTAAGTTTTCCATCAGCTACGCAAAGTAAGCAATATTCTCGGATTGATAATTAGTTCAACGAACATATACGAGTTAAAAATAATCATCTTAACAATATGTACCACTCCAATTATAAAGTTGTGTTTTTTTATTTTTCACGTAAGAAAAAGCGTATTTTCCTGTCCCTCGATGGTTCGAAAATATTTAGGCATCAGATTCTTATTTTTCTTTATTTTAAGGTATATTTGACAGTGAAGAGGAAAAAATTAAAAATAATGTTCCTGATATCTTTTATCTGTTGTTCTATTAGTAGAACATGCAAAATATTGTAAACATTGCAATTTAAAGGATTTTGAATTTGTGAATAAGAAATATATCTCCATTTTCTTTATCTTTTTGAATTTGAATTTGTTTTCTTTTTGTTAAAAAAAAATTAAAAGGTACGTTGTCTTGGAGTGTGGGCTCTTAAGCGGTGTAGTGGTGTTGAAATTCAGTTGGTCCAAATATTAGGGCCCCAAGCACTCCAAATGAAAGAAGTTCATTCTTATTTGGGTAAAGGATCAGTTTAGTCTTAAATATATGTCTTAATCTTAATTTTGATTCATTATGTTTCAAAATATTTAAACTGGTCTTAAATATTTGCAAAATATTTCATTTTGCTTCTAAACTATTGAATATGACTTGTTCAAATTCACATGTGACAAGTTTAGTATTACTTATTGTTCTTAAAGAGTATTTTCTTTATTCAGTTGGGACCGTCAGCAAATGAAGTCAAATCAGACTTAAAATTAGTTTGCTTGTTTTATGGTCAAACAAGCAAAATTGATCATATTTCTCTCGTTTTCAAATTCTAATGAGACGAATTCAGAGCTATGAGTTCCTCTTAACAAGACCTTTGAACTCGAAATAAGAGACGAGAGAAATATGACCAAATTCAATAGTGTGTGACCAAAATGAAACATTTTACCAATATTTAGGATCACAATGAATTATTTTGCTAACATTTAAGACTAATTTAAATATTTTAGAATATAATAGACCAAAAGAAGCATTTCGGTATACATTTAGAGCCAAAATGACGTTTCACCTTCTTATTTTAATCGGATATAAAAGTTACTGTGACGTTGGTGAAAATGGAAGATTTTTTTTTTTTTGGGTACAAAAATGGAAGAGATATTTTAATAATTTTGTTGTGATAAAAGTAATTTGGGTGAATAGTAAAGTTTGAAATAAACGGTGGGTGAAGATGAATGTGAAAGAAGCGTATGACCGAAATTGTTGAAAAACGTTGGCTAAAAAAATAAGAAGAAAATGTTGAAAAACAAAAGTGAGGTATTGAGGTATGTGAGGGAGTGAGGGAGAAGAAAGGGTAAAAAATATTACGCAAGGAGGGCTAGGCAAGTGGAATGATGTCACTGTGTGTGCGTCATGAATCACTCACTGTGCTTGGAGTTTCGACGTTTCAACTCTCAGCCTGCCATCCATGTGAATAATTTTTAGTAACTAGATATTTCTACATTTCCAGATGCAACATTTACGTGACGGTGAAAATGACGGAGATACCCCTCACACTGCCTGCATTTGGTAACTAACTAACTAACAGGGGTATCAAATTAAATGGGAAATGGTAATTTCTAATAATAGATAGAAGAATGAAATGAATGAATGCGGTGGGGTGCGGGGACGTTAGTGATGTGATTGGAGTGGTTGAAGGGTTAAATCAGGGATTTAGATTATTTAAGAGTAAAGGGAATTGGGTAGTGTGTGATATAAATAGAAGAGGAGAGGAAAGCAGAAATTAAAGTGGGGGATGATGGAGAAGGAAGAAAAAGAAGAAGAAGAAATGAAAATGGAGGAATTCTATAGGCAATTAAGGAGGTTTCGAGAGGCAAGAGATCGAAGGAGAAAAGAATTGGAAGAAGAAAGAGAGAGAGAGGAGAGAAGCAACAAGAGGATGAAAATTAAGAGCATTTGGGTGCCGCGCTTTGAATGGGAAGATTTTACAACGGAGATTCAATTCAGAAACCCGCCTTTGGTTTATCCCATTCCTCTTCCCTCTAATCACCACCTCCATCTTTCTCTCTAATTTCTATCTTTTTAATTATTCTTCATTCCTGTCTTCAATTTGCACTTCATCCCATTTGCTATTTATAAATGCAATTTCTTTTTCTTTCTCCAATATGAGGTGAAACCATCTAGCTAGAGATGCAAAAAGCCAAAAACGACGGCAACGCATGAATTCAACTACATATATACCAAAAACCCAAAGCCTCTTACATAATTGATCCACTCCAATTAAGTTATCACGGATCGATATCACAAATCAATATTATTTCTTGAGACGCGAATATGTGTGTTTCTCAAAACTAAGATTTTTAAGAATATAAAAATATATGTTTGGATCACTTAAATTCGAGTGTATGCATGATTGCTCTACTATGAATCTTATCATTTTAGAGTTAATTTTTCAATCCATATATCTAATGTCCCCTTAAAGTATTTAGAAATTATATAAAAAGAAAATAGTGAAGGATTAAAAATTAATCCATCATTATCATCCATTCTATTTTTCAATTTTCTAAATAAAGAGGAGATGTTCAAATCTTTTCTCATTTTCTTTAATTTTCAATCCAAACCTTTTTTAAGTTTGGTCGAGTTATGATATGATAAGTAGTGAACTATATTTTTAATTTTATTTTAAAATTTATATGAATAATCTTATGAGGGTTAGTGTATAATGTAAAGTTGCATTACATGTAACTAGTAATGTGATTCCATACACAATTATAATTGGTTAAATAAATTATCTTTATTTATTATTTTTTCATCATTAAATTACTTAAAAAATAAAGATTATATCACCTTGTAATTGTATGCATATCTCACTTTACATTTTAGAATTTCCCAGCTTATGAATTAGCCATAACATCATGATCTATTTAATAACAAACTTTAATGTTATGTTTGTATAAAATAAATTTAAGAGAGAAAGTAATCTTTGAAGATAATTAAATTACTTTAAACAGATCATAAAAAAAGGTAATTCAATTACCTCCGAAAATTATTTTACCACATAATTTATCTTATTCAAAGACACACATTAATGTTGGAGAAAAAAAGAAAAGAAAAGCACAGTCATTAATCAAATTTATTTTTTCGTCAACGTTGGAACAAACAAGAAGTCTCCTAAAGGGTGCAATTGATGTCGCTTAGAATCCAGAACCAACGCGAAGGATGAAGGAGTATTCTAATATTCTTTCATGGGCCCATGTTCGCAAGTTACAACATGGTCCACTTTAGGCCCACTTTTAAAGGCCTATATTTATTCAGATTTCTGTTCTCGCCTCCATTCAAATTCAGCTATTAAATTGCTACCTTCCTTTCCCTTTCCCTTTTTTTTAAGCCAAAAGATGCAATATATATATATATATATTAGGTCTTGTTTTGGTCGTAAATGTATATCCTAATATTTATTTTGGTCAATTATATTTTAAAATGTTTAAATGGGTCCTAAATGTTAGTAAAATGATTCATTTTAATCCTAAATATTTGTAAAATATTTCATTTTGGTCCAAAACTATTGGATTTTGTCGTATTTATCTCGTTTCTCATTTCATGTTCAAAAGACTTGTTAAGAGAAACTCATAGATCTAAAGTTTTTCACATTCAAATTTTAAACGAGAGAGATATGATCAACTTTACTTGTTTGACCATGAAACGAGTGATCTACTTTTAGGACCGTTTTGACATTGTTTGTTGATGACCCCAACTGAATAGAGAATGTACTTTTCGAGAACAATACGTAGCTCTAAATTCGTTAGGTTCAAACTTGAAACAAGTCATATTCAATAGTTTGAGACTAAAATGAAACATTTTGCAAACATTTAGGACCAATTTGAATATTTTGAAATATAATGGACCAAAATGAACATTATGACATACATTTAGGACCAAAATAACCCTTTAACCTATATATTAAAAAAGGTGGAAGGTTCTTTCCCTTTTTCCAGGCATAACATGCTACTCCAAAGAATTTGATTTAGCTTTCTATTATTTGAAGTTGAAAGTAACGCACTTTATAGTTTAAATATTAAAAAAAACAAAAAAAAAAAAGTGTCTACATATATGCAATGAAGGCGAGAATGATGGTTGATGAGGAAATTTTCATAGTGGTTTCGCTACTCCAAGCTCCACCATCCCAGTCATAAAATGACAACATACTAGTGAGAAGAAAGAAAAGTGAAAGTGTAAGTGGGAGGACAGAGGGAATCAATAGTGTCGTGACGTGATTGGCACATATAACATATTCCAATATGATAATTGTTACCGTTCACACTAAGAGACTCTCCAAAATTGGCAAGTACTAAACCTATACCTTATCACTACGTCAATACTCAACACTCATCACACTTTGAAGGATAACAAATGTGGTTTCAACTTTAAGGTATTTTACAATCTTTGTTAAGTAGTCATTGAATGTTAATTAAATGGGAGATGCTGGCATCTATATTTCGAATCCGAGTGGGGTTGGAGCATTTCTCTCAAAATTTGAAATGGTCCAAAAAAATGACGTTTCTATTCTTAAAACAATAGATAATATTGGGGCCCTTGTCAATATAAGACACACAATAAGGCTTTTGGCACAGAAGTAATTTTCTTTATTTACAAAATAAAAGACCGACAGAATAACGAACCACGAAGGAGGAAATCAGAGCTTTTGATTAGCCTTCTTAATTCTCATCAGTTAGCAAGATCAAGATGCACCTAATCTCATTTGATCTATGAGGATGGATGTGACATTGATACTGAGTGCTTGTTCACATGCCGCTTTGTTGAAATTTTTTGTGTGGATTATCATTTATTGTAAGATTAATATTTGTATTTACTGATTAGTAATTAATTTATTATAAATCTGAATAAGAATGGATTGAGTTTATATTACTTGTGATAATTCGTGATGGGTTTGATTATCCACAAGCCTTCCGGGGCTGAGCTAAGAACCTCAAGCCACGTCCGAAGAGTATTAGTAATTATCCCATTAAATTACTAATGTAAATATGGAATTTGTTTGTTAAGGGACTGTTTTATAATTATATTTAAGGACCACTTTGTAATATTCATTAATGGACTCATTAGTGANGAAGTTTGTTTATTAAAGGACTGTTTTATAATTATATTTAAGGACCACTTTGTAATATTCATTAATGGACTCATTAGTGAATATTTTTTGGCTATAAATATGCCAAAGATGTTTTCATAACATCTGGTCCACATTTTGTGAAGTTTTGGTCCCCTTTGCTCCAAAATTTTGTATACTCCATCTTGCAACTCTTTGGATTAGTGGTTTGAAGATTTTAGCTCCATGCAATATCGATTTCAACTCCAGGTTAGTAGTTTTATTTTCCACACTCGGATTTATTTGCCTTCTGCTTACAGGTCAACTCAAATTATGGAAATTTGCATTTCACTGACTTTTAATTCTCACCAGATTATAACTTAAATTATGAGAATTTGCAGTTTTAGCTGACTTTTATTCAAAAGATAAAGAGATCTTGAAATCATTAGACAAAGATGTGAGTCCTTTAATTTAAAGTTTGAAACGATGTTAAGGAACCCAATTGAGAGAACGTGGGAACCCACCCTCTTCTTTTTCATTTGGATTTGTGGTGGGAAACAAAAAGCTTTTCTTTGTTTACCCTGTCTTTTTCTCTTTTCACTCCTCTTTCTCAACTTCTTCCTATTGCTGAGTGCGCTCTTGTTTTCATGTCTCTAAACACCACAATGTTGAAATCCAATGCAAAAAGGTATCCATCAAGAGCACCATTCTCAGATCTTTCATATGTAGTTATGCACACGCACACAACTACTTTTTTTTTGACATATATAATACCAGTTCTACCATTAGAATCGTCATGAATAATATATCCGTATTGTTAATTGTTTTCCCGTCATTATCAATCTGTACTTTCATGGTTCCATGAGTGATTACTGAATAAGCAAGGAGTATTGAATTTTCTCTGCGTGAAACTACATTCAACGCTAGCTATTTCAAGCTAGAGTGAAACAATGAAAACAGAGAATCTATTAGAATGTTTGCTGATATACAAGTTTGAGAAATATAACCTTCAATGATAATAGTTATCATAGCAAAGTGCCACACTTTGGTTACAAGTTCTCCTCTAATAAATGGGAGAGATATGGAAAGAAAAGACTTTACAGGTTACAACCAAGCATGCAAATTAAAACAACAAGCTGAGATGGAAATAAAACAACACATAAGCATCCTAAAGCTCTCTTAATAGATCATACATATACATATACATATTGGAAACTTTTCCCCTTCATTTATTGTCCTGCTTCTTTGAATCTGGATTAAGAGGACTTCTTCCCAGATTTGAAAACCTTACTTCTCTGGTCTTTGGACTAAAGGTTCCTCTTGCGCCATACTTGGGACTTTGCTCAGTTGTAAGCTCGCCCATGCGAGAATTGAACGAAAGATGTGGGCTTTGATGGCTTTTAGTATCATTTGTTGGTGTTGCAGTGGAGCTAGTGATCTTTGGACTGCTAGTGTGCCTAAACTCACCACGGCTTCTAGTAATTACTTCATCCAATATCTCTCCTTCTGCCACTTGTGAAGCTCCAGCACCAAACTCTGATTGCTGCTAGGACACCATTAAAAAAAGGTTATTAAATACTAATTCACTACAAACATATCACAATGGTTCAAATAATTTGAAATCTTACAGTTGCAAGAGTGTATGATAAGGCAGGCTGCTCTTCATACTCTGCTGCATCCAAGTCTTGAAGGTGTGCCCCTTTGAAAAAACTGGGGAGGAAGTACTGTCTAACTGGAACTAAGAGCATGATCATCAAAGGAAACATGAGTCCAGCAATAGGGACCCAAGTTAGTCCAAAGCATACAAGCAGATAAACTGTTTGAAAAATAGTGAATGTTGCAATTGTCTTGAAAGGCACTGTTTCCACAAAAGTAGCATGGTAATCCTCAAGCACCCTGCATTCAGTGAAATTTTGTTGACTATTTCAGGATCATAAAAATCAGATATTTAAAAATTTATATAAGTTATTAATTTGTTTACTTGTATCTTCTGCTAGGTGCTGTGAAGAGTAATAGGATTCTTTCCCAGAATTGGTTGCCAGGCAAACTTTCAATGGCCATGAAGGCAAAGTAGCCCCAAAGGACTGAGGTTGGAATCTTCTTTAGGAAAGGCATGGCTGCAACACATCCTCCCACCATTGTTGCTTGAAGCAAGTTACTTATACGTTGTTCTTTCACCTCCACAGGCAAAAGGTCATCTATATCCTTCTCCACATCAAATATACTCTCATCTACTGGTGCATCCATGTTTCCCATACCAGTAGCTGCTTCTATGGTTGATTCTTTTAGTTCTTTTAGTCCCTGTGCCTGATAATATCATTATCACACATATTATCAAAAGGTCAGATTTTGATGGTACAGAACACACACACACACACACACACACATATATATATATATAAATATAATAACCTTGGCTGGAGAATACTTACTTGAGCTGAGGGATCCTGGTATGTTAGAGGTGTTTGCATTTGATAGTAGGCTTCTTGCATATTACCATATAACTGTCCTAAACTAGCATTTTTCGTGATGCTCTTTCGTGCTGTTACCACTAGTCTGTTACGAAGCAGCTGTACCAAAATTGTTCATCTTTAGTGACATATGTTCCAATTACAGATTGACAGAATTAATTTTTTACTCCATCACTAAAGTGTACCTGGTGTTTAAGAGTTGCCAGACTCTTTGTATGCATGGGTGATTGTGGTATGACTCCATTTGCTGGAGGGATTCCAATAAGGCCACACATTAAAGTCTACCATCCATAAAGATGAAATTTAGCATCACAAAAAAGAACAAGTTATGTAGTATAAGAAAATAAATTTAGAGCTTTAGAGGAGAATGAAGAACATTCATACCAGAAACCCCAAAAGCAGCAAGTCGTAATGGTAAGAAGGTGGCTTTCTCAAATTGAACTCTTTTTGTTGAGCAAGTTGAGATGCCACGCTATGGTCAAAGTAATATAGCACAGCAATCATGGTCGCTGGAATAAAAGCTCCGATTATGTAGGAAATAGGAACACGTACCATATCCTGCCAGAAACAAATATTTGTCATCACAAGTTAATGAATTAAGGACATTAAAAAAACTCAATAATTTTTGGCATGCCTTAATCACAGTCCAATTCTCGTATGCACCAGGTGACCATGGATTTGGGCTAAAGAGGCGTCTAGGGATGCCATGTGGAACAGTTTCAGCTGGTAAGTAGGACACAGCCGTCCAAATTAGGACCATAAGTGGCACACCATAGTCTGCTATTAGGCTTCGAAGCCAACCTGAAACACAAGTCAAATTCTGAGGGACCAAAGTTGCCTTTAAGCATTGCCTAGAAAGGGACATCTCTATCCTATAACTTTAACAAAAACACCAATTTTTTTTGTAATTTTATCTTTTTAAGGACTAAATTGAGAAATCTATCACCTTTATGGACCAAATCATTAGTTTACTTTTTTCTAATTAAAAACAACCAAGTCTTACCAGTCCCATAACGCCAAGACCTGGCATTTCTGCTTCTTAGTGCAGTAAGGAGAAGGCCAAATGAAAGTACTAAAGCAAACATCCCATTAGCAAACCTCCATGATGGTATGAACTCAATTGCGTTTGGATTTTCTCGCTTTGGTATGCAAAACTCATCCACAAGTCCCTGGACAAAGTGTATCAGAATCACTAAGGTCACAACATATCATTCTTGTAAAGAGAGTTATAAAAAAGTGTCAACTTTGAAGACTATTCTTACTTTGATAGCTTGCTGCATGAAGAGCATTGCAATGAGAAGGCCAAACAACTCTCCTGCAATACGAGTGAACCTGTTGATTATGGAGCAAGCTCCTAAGATGGCCATTAGGAATAGCAACAGTGAAGTCCAGACACATACCCTGCAAATCCAACGTTGTTTTTTTAAAAAATGTGACAATAACATACAAGGTTGGTGTATCCTTGGAGAAAAGATTAGGATAAATAAAAGAAATATATATTCACCATCCAGTCCATGCCAGAAACAGATTGCGACCCAACTCTGGTCTCTCTTTAGCAAAATTGAACATGAAAGTGTACATGATCACGGTAGGCTCAGCAACTCCTAAAATCAATAATGGTTGACCCCCAACAATGGAGTGTATAATGCCACAAATTGAAGTGGATGCCAAGGTTTGAACAGCTGTTAAAACTCCATCTGCAGTATAATTAAACAAGACGTATGTAGAAAAAAACATAAATAGTGTGATTCTATGGGTACTGTATATATTTTTAGTTTTTCATGGTGGGAATCGGTTGAAATTAGAAGGATATTCAATACCAGTATTTCGCTCTAGTTGTTCACCAAATGAAATGACAGGTATTGCGGATGCAAAAAATATATATGTGGTGGGGGCCAAAATCCTGTAAAAAAGAAACAACAATTTTGGTGATAGTATATCATTTAATATTTGTTGAAGCCATGTCAAAAAACATTATAATTCTAATGGCTTTAATCACAGACCTTAAGCCTGCTCTGAATCCACCAGTCCAGTCTTGCTTGTAGCACATTAGCCTTCCTCTGAGATCATTCTTAATGCCTTGAAAAGGTACAAAAGTTTCTTCCATCGCTTTTTCTTTGCCTACCAAAAAGCCAAACTATTTGTATGTTGGCTCTTGAACAATTGAATCAGAAAGGAGAGCAACCAAATAGTTTACATGATTTTCTTGTTGTGACTTGGTTTTGAAGATAATCTCAATGAGAGTGGAAGTGAAGAAGGAGGATAGACAAAAAATGCAGAAAAATTATGTCAGGGTTGAACAGACATAGGATATGCCAAGATGGTAGCTGGTGTATGAAAAAGAGGATTTATGAAGCTGAAATATAGCTGCTGGTATTTTTGAGCAAAAAGGAATCACTGGGATTCTTCAGAAGTGCTTGCTAGTGAACAATGTGTCAGCAAGGAGTATTTATAAGCTGAAGGAAGAGGTAAATCTTAGTGTCTTAGTCTGTAAATACAGAGCACTCCAATTTTTTCTGCTTAATCAATGGCATTGGCACTTCTATTTTGCTTTGGCAAAAGTCAGCATCAAAAGTCACGTGGACCCACTAATCAAATAATGCCCCATTCTTTAATAATCCGGGTTAAAAACTTTATAGGGGTCAAAATTTAGGATCCTTTAGATATATTTATAGATCATCATCAACATTATATTATTCACACCACGTAATATATATATATATATATATATATTTTTCTAGTTAATGTAGAGGCAAAAAAAATATGCTACTGTTTCTTGCATGCATGGTTAATTGGATATTAATGATTATGGGTTGATTCGAAATGCTGCAGTTGATTTAATTTTACCACATAGTAGTTTGGTATTCATATGATATGAGCATTGAGTAAGATTTTTAGCCTATGGATTCTGTTTTCTGTGTCTGCAACACTTGCTTTTGTGGCTTTAACCTGCCAAAGCCAAACTGGGTGGCTTTTAATGCAGACGATCGACGGATGTATGCTTTTGGGGTCTGAATTTCAGTTCTAAAAAAGAAAAAAGATTCGCTGCCTAAATAGTAAAGAACATGCAACTTGCTAACTTATTTGAGTTTTTTCAATGCCTAACAATATAAGCTAAAAATGGCGTGTCAATAATTGTTAGGGTAAGTTGGGTTCAGATTCGCCCAGAAGTATACGCGAAAAATTACGATAATAAATGCGAATAACTGTTACTTTTTCATGAACTATTTCAAATCTAATCGCTGAAAATAATACTCTAGTGAATCTGTTTTTCACTTTTTCATTTTTTTTTGAAACTACAGTAGTGCTCCTATGTTCTAGTCAGCCTCAACATTTGTTTTGCGTACGTCGTATTTATTTTCAAAGAAAACTATCTGGCCACAGTTACATCAAACTATATATTCCCTCAGAAAAAAATCCCTAGTTCATGTGCATATAAATGAAATTCTTTTAAGGAAGCTTCCAAGAATCCATGTACATGTGCATAGTGTTGGGAATTAATAATAATAATAAAATAACATTGTTATGTCGGAGATTGTGCCCTAGGGCCAATCATTTTATGTAAATGTTTTGAACATTTTGTTTGATTTATGGAAGATAAATCATGTTGTTATCATATTATTAGCATGTTTACTATGATAGCGTTCTTGATTAATTATGAGATAATTAATCTAAACTGTCCCTGGTCGATTGTCCTCGTGGGAGCGAGAATGAACCAAGACCAGCATGACCTCGGTGTATGGAGATACATGCACTGGATGCTTTACGAGAGTCATGGTGCAATGAGTAAGGGGTTACAAGTTGCTGGACTGACCCGGAGAGTCCTGCATGGGTTTAGTCATTAGTTAGTCTCTCTTGTACACCTGTCACGATGCCTTAGACTGAGGTCTTGACTATTCCAGCGTTGTAGTTGTCAAGCTTTGGCCTAGTCTAACGTTGCCCGTAGCAGGGTAGCCATAAGGGCTAGATACGGGTTTGGTTGATTACCGTGCTGAGGAATGTGGTTGACCAAGATGGGATTTTGTCCCTCATTACGATAAGAGATATTTAACTGGCGCCCTCGATGAGTCTGTCCAAGAAATGCGTGGCCACGCTAGGAAATGAGACTAACTCAGGGAATCGAGAAAGTTGTGGTTTGGATTATGGATGACAAGGTGGTACTAAGGTTAAATCGGTCATTTTGATAAAACGATAACTCACGTGTTTTGGGTAGTCGTGATGGCTTGCTAGAGTCCGCTCTCGACATATGAGTAATAGGGATGGCTTGCTGCCAACTTCACGTGAGGCCTGCTGGGTCACACATGAGCAGGATCTGGACACCGCTTAAAGGGACACGAATTAGGGTTAATTCGTGAGTCACTCCGGTGACACATTTTAAGACATAGCTAAATGTCTGGGACATAAAGTCTTGTTTTAAATAAAATCTACGGTTGAGATATTTATATTTGT
>QANZ01018250.1:0-26479 GCA_003254925.1 Chamaecrista fasciculata
ATTTTTGCTTCCGCTGCCCTTGGCGCCTACGATTCCCAACATTTAGATCATATAATAAGACACTTTTGGCAAAAAAAAAAAATCATATAATAAGTTCAAATCCTTAAAGCAAATTTTAAATTTGCTTGTTGCTAAATAATTATGACTATCTCGTATAATATATAAATTTAGAAAGATCACTTTAAGAAGGATGAGTTAGTTGACGGAAATAAATCCGAGTGTGGGAGACGAAATCACTGACCTGGAGTTGAAATTGGTCTTGAGTGGAGCTAAGATCTTCAAGCCACAATATCCAAAAGAGTGTGTCAAGATGGAGTGGAGACAAAGGGACTAAAGTGTGCAAAAATATGAGGACCTATTGAGTGAAAACACATTTGCTATATATATAGCCAAATTCAATAATTAGTGAATATTACAAAGTGGTCCTTGAACATAATTACAAAATAGTCCCTTTAATAAACAAACTCCATGTATACATTAGTAATTCAATGGGATAATTACTAATACTCTTTGGACGTGGCTTGGGGTTCTTAGCCCGGTCCCGGAAGGCTTGTGGATAATCCAACCCATCACGAATTACCACAAGTAATATGAACCCAATCTATTCTTATTCAGATTTACGATAAATTAATTACTTAATCAGTAAACACAAATATTAATCTTACAATAGATTAATGCTAATCCACACAAAAAATCCAACAATCTCCCACTTGGATAGCATTAATCGATTAACAGATTAATCAACAAAATACTGAAGCAAGTAATTAATTATCACAAAGCACACAAAAGTGCATAACAGATGAAACCATACTCACAGATCACTGAATCCAATAGGGAAACAAGTGATATACACAAAACAGATCACTGAATCCGATAGGGAAACAAGTGATATAAACAAAACAGATCACTGAATCCGATAGGGAAACAAGTGATATAAACATCAACAAAATGGTTTCAGATCTGAATAAGATAGAGTACGAAATGACCTTGAAATGTCATAGAACGAAACAAAAGTCTATAAAGACTTAGCTCAGACTCCCACTAGACTAAGGCCATTCCAAAATTTCTCAACAGGAGCCATATGAGTCACATGATTTAAAAAACTCCATAGCTAAGCCCTTAGTCGACAAATTTATCAACGAATGTTCACTAACGATGTGAACCAAATGAGTCTGATACACAAGATGTCAAATTCAAAATTTGAACAAAACTAGATCCAAACAGCAACAAAAATCAGTTGTGAGACAACACAAGACATTGAATCCGATAGGGAAAACAATGTTTCTCACCAACTGAACGAAATTGGATCTCAAAGTTAGACAATATCCAACAAATGCAACTGAATTACATCAAATGCCTTTTCAGGCCAAAGTTGAACTGAATTCAACAAACATAATTAAATTATGCTAATAGCGTTTCAAAGGCTAAGATTAAATTGAATCCAATAAATGCAACTAAACTGTACCAGATGCCTCTCTAAGGCCAAAATTGGACTGAATCCAACAAATGTAACGAAGTTACTACAAATACCTCTTGAAGGCCAAATTGGACTGAATCCAATAAATGTAACAAAGTTACCTCGGATGCCTCTTGAAGGCCAAATTGGACTAAATCCAATAAATGTAACAAAGTTACCTCAAATGCCTCTTGAAGGCCAAATTGGATTGAATCCAATGATTGTAACAAGGTTACCTAGATGCCTGTTTAGGGCCAAAATTGGACAGTATTCTAATAGATGTAACTAAATTAACCAGATGCCTGTAAAGGCCAAAATTGAACTAAATCCAATAAATGTAACAATGTTACCTAGATGCCTCTAAGGGCCAAGATTGGACTAAATCCAATACATGTAACGAAGTTACGCCAAATGCCTGTAAGGGCCAAAATTGGACTAAATCCAATAAATTTAACAAAGTTACGCCAAATGCCTGTAAGGCCAAAATTGAACTAAATCCAATAAATGTAACAATGTTACCCAGATGCCTCTAAGGGCCAAGATTGGACTAAATCCAATACATGTAACGAAGTTACGCCAAATGTCTGTAAGGGCCAAAATTGGACTAAATCCAATAAATGTAACAAAGTTACGCCAAATGCCTGTAAGGGCCAAAATTGGACTAAATCCAATAAATGTAACAATGTTACCCAGATGTCTCTAAGGGCCAAGATTGGACTAAATCCAATAAATGTAACAGAGTTACCTCAGATGCCTCTAAGGGCCAAAATTGGACTAAAAACAATAAATGTAACAGAGTTACAACATACTAAAATTGGAGAAAATCCAATTAATGTTTACTCAGACTCCCACTGGACCGAAATATTATCAAAAAAGGTCCACAAAATGCTCATACCAAAATTTAT
This sequence comes from Chamaecrista fasciculata, assembly GCA_003254925.1. Taxonomy (NCBI): domain Eukaryota; kingdom Viridiplantae; phylum Streptophyta; class Magnoliopsida; order Fabales; family Fabaceae; genus Chamaecrista; species Chamaecrista fasciculata. The sequence continues at coordinate 2,362 of QANZ01018250.1, forward strand.
ACTAAGTCTTGTCAGCAGCACAAAAATGGTTAAACACATTTGTGGCCTAGGATCCCTCATAGCCAAATAATCATTTAAGATTATCAAATACATGTTTAGGGACTCAAACCAAACATCATAATTAGTCCCAACAAAAGTTTTCACCACAGAAAGTTGCTTACAAACAAAAGCTGATATGGCCAATAACAAACAGGAAACAATAATTATGTCTCAAAACATAATTATAACAGAAAGTTTCCTTCACAAAATCAGCTTATGCAACCTAATGAAAGTTGCTAAAACCAGAAGCTGATTTGGCCATCAACAAATGGGAAATATTAATTATGTCTCAACAACATAATTATCACACAAGATTTCCCTAACAGAATCAGTTTATGCAACCTGATAAAAGTTGCTAAAACCAGAAGCTGATTTTGGCCATTAACAAATGGGAAACATTAATTATGTCTCACAACATAATTATCACACAAGATTTCCCTCACAGAATCAACTTATGCAACCTGATAAAAGTTGCTAAAACTAGAAGCTGATTTTGGTCATTAACAAATGGGAAATATTAATTATGTCTCAACAACATAATTATTACACAAGATTTCCCTCACAGAATCAGCTTATACAACTTTATGAAAGTTGCTAAAACCAGAAGCTGATTTTGACCATTAACAAATGGGAAATATTAATTATGTCTCAAAACATAATTATAACACCAGATTTCCGTAACAAAATCAGCTTATGCAACTTTATAAAAAATGTGAAAACACATGTATATCAAAACTTGCAGAACAAAGAGGGGATCAACACAAAAATGAATCCATCGTCTCCATATCGATAGGATACAACAGACTCTGGAAACATTATAAACAAAACGCAATGCTGACAAGATACGAATGAGCATGCACCACAAATTGCATATTAACCATGTTCTACCGATAGGGTAAATCCACAATTAACATACAAATAGTCTGAGATTGAACAATATTCTCTCCCACAAACAGGAATTTTATACCAAATTTTAACCAAATGCATGTCAAATATTCGAATCCTCGACCATATAATCCAATAAATGGATTAACAAAAGCGATACATATTTGAAGTGACTGTAGGTGTCTATTCGACCCTTGAAAACAAAACAGCCCTTCCACACAGAACAAACATGCAACTTGAAGTAGACGAAACAATCTACTTAACTAATCTAATCTGGATCCGAGTAAAACTTTTCGATCGGATCAGATCTGAAAAGGCCAACAAAAGATTTACAGTACTTTACAAGTACCTAATAACATGTTAATAGCTTTCCAATAATCCCTAACAAAATTGCTCAAGTATGTCCCAAGTACACTTATACGAAAGGTTACAACTTAAATAGTGTACACTTGAGCAGAGCAGCGGAAGTCTAAAGGATTTACACAAGATTGGAAAGCATATCAACAAAAACACAAGAGTGCAATTTAGATTTCTTAAGCACTCACTGAAAAATAGGTTCCATGAGATAAGCCGAAATACCGCAAGACTTAACAAGGTGAAATTAATGGGCAATAAAAAATAAGATTTCACCTAAGTCATTCCCATAAAGCGGTAATTAAAACAAATTATCTATCTCATACAGGAGACCCATACAAAATATTTTGTCCAAAACAAATATCTCAAGTGTCCATCAATCCAAAAACAAAATAGAGATATTAGGACAAAATAAATAAAATCAATTGCTTAATCAGTAATTTCAAATAATAGTTAATTAATTAATGCTAATCCATACAAATATTGTAATCTCTCCCACTTGGATAGCATTAATTAATTATCAAATTGGTCCACAAAACTGAACTAAGCAATTAATTATCTAAAAACAGATTGCATTAACAAATGTCACACCGATAGGGTATGTCCATTGTCAATACAATTTTCAGTCCACAAAACAAAACAACATTGTAACTGGACCCACGATAGGTGAGCACTCAATCACAAGTTGTCAACACCCCAAGCCACGTCCAAAGAGTATTAGTAATTATCCCATTGAATTACTAATGTATACATGGAGTTTGTTTATTAAAGGGACTATTTTGTAATTATGTTCAAGGACCACTTTGTAATATTCACTAATTATTGAATTTGGCTATATATATAGCAAATGTGTTTTCACTCAATAGGTCCTCATATTTTTGCACACTTTAGTCCCTTTGTCTCCACTCCATCTTGACACACTCTTTTGGATATTGTGGCTTGAAGATCTTAGCTCCACTCAAGACCAATTTCAACTCCAGGTCAGTGATTTCGTCTCCCACACTCGGATTTATTTCCGTCATTAGTATATAATCAGTCATCATCAGCCTCTTAATTTGTTATATATATAAAAAAGATATTGCAAAATATTGATCATTCCCTTGGGCTTGGTCAGTTGGTCTGCTACTCCACTTGGAAAGTTGAATGTAAAAAATAATTTATAAATTATTTTATTTAAAATATTAAAAAAAAAGTTTGCAATTTTCCGCTTTATATAAAAAAATGGAGACAATAATAGTAGCGGTCCAGATATTAATTAATTGCAGGCGTAACATACGCAGAGATAGAATCGGGGTTGGGTCTGCTAATGTTTTTTTTTTTTTTCCAAAACAGTCCCTTTTATTGATGAAACAAAGTAACAAACAACTTACAAACACTAATAAAAGGGAAAGAAAAAAACAGCAGAATCAACCTATACCAGCTGCAACAAAACCAGCATCACTACACAAAATAAGAGACAAAGAGAATGGGGAGTTTGAAACCCAATCCTTAGGGCACATCCTCCTACAAGACAATTTGGCAACCATATCAGCAGCCAAGTTACAACATCTTCTAGCAAATTGAAGCCTCCAATCTGATTTTGTCTTCAAAATAGCAATAACATCCTCAACCAAATTTAGTATAAAAGTTAATAAAATTTTTAATAAAATAATATATCTGTCCTTTAAAATTAATTTAAACTGATTCAAATTTTACAAAATCATCGATGAATATATTAAGAGCCCGTTTGGATAAGCTTGTTTGATATAAAAAGCACTTTTTTAATTAAAAAAAACCTTTTATAAACATAAAATTTTATTTCGATAAATTTTTAAGAAAACAGAGAATTAAAAAAAATTTAAAATATAACTTTTTTAAGAAATTTAATTTTATAGCTTCCACTTAAAGCATTTGCAAAAGTTATTCTTTTGATTCATTTTATTAATTAAAAGTACTTCTGTCATTTTATATCCAAACAACTTTGATAATTAAAAATATTAGTGCTTCACTCAAAAAATTTTTAAAAAAAGTTTAATAAATAATTTTTTTATAAGCTTATCCAAACGAGCTCTAAGTCAAACGGTAAAAATTAGTTTTCGCAATATAATGAATTTAAGTTTATACTTTTGTCAACATTTATTAATATTCGGTAATACCCTTAAGAGGATGGTAGAGAATAATTGTGAGGAAAAAAGAAATTCATAGAGTGAGGAACAGTCCAAAACAAATCGCATGCTCAACTAGAGAGACAGAGTCTGACACTAAAAATAAGTCAATAACAAGACATTTTCTGTTTGATGTTTACTCATCACTATACTGGCCCAGCAACCTTTCATATATTCATCACTCCTTCTAACGGGATCTTGTGTTTTCGATCATCGATTGAGTGACTTATCATCATCGATATCATCAAAATATATAATAGATAAGCTAATTATATATAATTAACCCCTAGCATGTGTCTGAAATTAAACCTCTTAATCTGAGATTACTCAAGGTTAAGTTGCTGGAAATTTCCAAGCAAATTAAAGATGGACACTATACAGTATACACCGCACCACACTTAGCTTGTGGATGATGATGCATGCGTATGTATGGCTCAATAATTATTAAGTAAGAGGACCAAAGTGCAGGGTGTGGGAGAGAACTAACATGAATTTGTCGGTTGTTCAGTCCAAATTAAACCACCCCCCAAGCCTCACCATGTTCCTTTCTTTCTTACATCATCTACTTCTATGCCTCATGCTACCTAGTTAGGAAACACATATATCATCTTTAATTCTCACCACCACAACTTGCATATATATATATATATCATCTTTAATTTTAAAGATGGTTAACATTAACAATTAAGAATGGGTTAAGGTTAAGGTTTGGACTCTTACTCCATAAAAATGACGGTTTGAATTCTCTCATTGATGTGATAGTCTTATTTAGTAGATGATATGTAAGTTCTTCTTATAAATTTTCAGAGAGGTTTAGAGATATTTCCTAATCTTAGCAGGATATTGGCATTTACCCCTATTTAAATTTTTTCTTAAAAAAAAAAAAAAGCCTCTTCACATATTTTAACATTAATTAACATCCCCTTAACCCATTTATATATATAATTCCCACGTCTCTTGTGTCTCTCTTCAATTTCAAATCTTAATTGCCAGGTGTACGTACGTACGTACGGACTTGTGTCGTGTTGTGTTATTTGTATTCTATTTACTCTTGCAGGTGTAATTAATTAAGCTTAATTTTCTACATTGTCTCGAGTCTTATTTAGGTTCTGTATGGACTAATACGCATCCAGCAGCTGATATTTAGTTTTAATTATTTCAAATTACACAACATTTTTTGTTCTCTTTATATATATAGCTACTGTATATGAACAGTAAAATCACTGCCTTATGGGTATCAGAATAGTGAATAGGATTGATTAGGAAAATTGGTTGGTGGGTTTAGCACCCAGAACGTCAATATCAACAAGGAAATTAAAAAAAAGCAACACCAAATAAAAAATAAAGGAAAAAAAAGGGAATAATTGTGGGTGTGTGCTATCTAGCTAGCGAGTAGTAATTAATATCTTCGATTAATTATAATTAATCAAGACCTTTTTCTCCCATAAGATAGATATGGATCATTTCATTAATTAATTAATTAGGTCCGATCATCAGAGTTATCTATAGCTAGCTAGGCTTATCTCGATCTCAGAGTAAGATCCGATCCCGATCCGCCACACACAGCAAGATATTATATATATATATATATATATATAAAGAAGACGAAGAAGAAGAAGATGGTGAAGAATTAAGGATTATATTACAGTTACACCATATATCCACCAACAAATCGAAGAAAAACAAAGTTTGTTAGATCTCGGGAAGATGGAGCAAGGTAAGCAAGAAATATAAATACATAATTATATATATGATATTTTTAAATAGGTTTTGAATTTTGTTAATTATTATCAGATCCGAGCACAAGAGGAAGTGTAAGGTACAGAGAGTGCTTGAAGAATCACGCGGCGAGCATGGGGAGTCACGTGGTGGATGGGTGTGGAGAGTTCATGCCAAATGGACAAGAAGGCACTATGGAATCTTTCACATGTGCTGCGTGTAACTGCCACAGAAATTTCCACAGAAAACATGAGATTGGTGCTACTATTAACAAAAACACCCAACATCACCAACAACAACGTTGGACTAATATTCCTAATAGTAATTCTCTAACTCTTCATCATCATCATCATCCACAACAACACCACAGAATGATGATGTTGACCAATGCCACCATGGCCGGGGCGGAGTCTTCCGGTGATCAGGATCTCGAGCCGGGGTTGTCGTCGGGGTCGAAGAAGAGGTCTAGGACCAAGTTCACACAAGAGCAGAAGGAGAGGATGATGGAGTTTGCTGACAAGTTGGGGTGGAAGATTCAGAAACAAGATGAGCAAGAGATAAGGCAATTTTGTTCTCAGGTGGGTGTCAAAAGGGAGGTTTTTAAGGTTTGGATGCACAACAATAAGCACAAGCAGCAACAACAACAAATGTAAGCCAAAAATGCTACAACTTTTCTTTTCTTTAATTAGTTATTTGATGTTCTTTGGAAGAAGAAGAAAAAAAAAACAGCAAATTAAATTAGATATATTTGTGCCAACATATATAGCTGATACAATATATATGCCCACTGACATAAACATTCAATCTGTAGTGTACTTTTTTCGATAATCATATGGCTATTTAAATAATCAATGAAGTAATTAATTAAAGTCTAGTAAAGAGTTACTTACTCTCACACAATGTGGTGAATAATCCAGATTCGAATTCTTGTCAAGAGAAATGCTTATATATATACATTTAATGTCTAGTGAGGTAGGCTAGCTAAGTTGTCGTGTTAAATTATATGTGAGCAAAGTTAATTAGACTATAAGACGTAACAATAATATATTTCATGCACAAATCTTCCTTGAACTGCTTTTCCGATATATGGATCAAAACACCCTTTAATCATATATATTGGGAGCCTCGGTTGCTGAACCTGATGGTGTGAACTTGTGAACCGATACACTTTATTTCAAATCAAATTTAAAAGAATGTGTATACAGAGAAAGAGAGTGATGCCAACCAGAAGTGATAGAGTTGGTTAAAGTTTGAATTTTGATTCTAAAAAACCGAGTTCAAATTATTTGATTAATGTGAGAGTTTTATTTAATAGATGATATATAAATTCCTCTTATAAATTTTTAAAAATTTAGGGAAATATTTCTTAACCCTAATGAATTATCAGTGTTTATTCCTATTTGAATTCTTTTGAAAAAAAAAAAAGAAAGAGATGAGATCGATGCCATCCCCAGCTAGCTAGCCTTAGAATTTTGTCCTCTTGTGTGTGTAGGACACAGACACATGATGAATTAGCAGACAGTACCCGCTCTTTTCTCATGTTGTCTCTATGAGTAGTTATTAAGTGAGTCTGTGTAATTGTCTACCTTCACTGTACTAGCGGAGAAAACCAACAAAAAAGAAAAAAGAGAGAAGAGAGAAACATCCACACGTGACGCTGATTGATCATCAGAGAAAAAACTAGGGAGAGATCGATGCGTAGCAATGAGAAACTCATTCTATATAGTCATTATTTTTTGAGAAAACCTACTTTTTGGTCACTCAATTGAGACTGAGTCGATGATTTGGTCCCTGAATTGTGGGAAACTAGAGCGCAGTCCCTCAATTGTATACTTCCGTCTATGTTTTGGTCCCTCAGGTGTGGTCCGTCAGTTATAGAGCTGTTAAGTGATGACGTGTCACTGTTAAGTGCTTAGGTGCTTAGGTGACTGTTAAATGCTGAGTTGACATCCAAATAATATATTCCCACTCATTTTTCATTATACACCTCATAAAAAGGACTTATATGCAATATATTATAACATTTCAATATCAAAACACAAAAAAAACCAAGGGTCATATAAGTCCTTTTTATGAGGTGTAAAATGAAAAATGAGTAGGAATATATTATTTAGATGCCAACTCAGCATTTAACTGTCACCTAAGCACTTAACAGTAACACGTCATCACTTAACAACTCTATAACTGACGGATCACACCTGAGGGACCAAAACGTAGACGGAAGTATACAATTGAGGGATTGAGTTGTAGTTTCCCACAATTCAGGGACCAAATCATCGACTCAGTCACAATTGAGGGACCAAAAAGTAGGTTTTCTCTTATTTTTTTACTTCAAATTCTATATACATATATATACTTTTGAGCTTCTTAAAGTCAAGGATATATATTGTTGAAACTATTTTATATGCAAGTCTAGTAATTCCTGCAAATCATTTTACTCTTGTAGAGTGAAAACTTATACAATCCTTTCTATATATATATCTTTTTATAATTTTGTTATATATATATATATAATGATTATATTTACATTTTTTGTTTATATCTCTGATTGGGCGAGAAAAATTAAAACTACTTTTAATATTCTCTTCCTGACTCATTTAATATATTTTTGCGGCATATTTTATTTTTATTGATAAACAATTTTAATAAAGAATATAATCTCCTATACTATATATAAGATTAGTCATTAACTTTTATGCAGTGACACTACAATTTGGAAAACGGATCCTCTGAAATTTCTTTCTTCAAATTATCATGAAATTCCTTCAATCAAAGCCATTCATATAATCCAACCATTGTTTTTATGCCACGTCACACATCAATGCTTTTTTTTTTCTTTTTTCGTTCTTCCCAATTCCCAAAGTACCCTTTTTATCTTATTCCCCGTCTTGCAACTCCTCTTCTACGCTAAGTCGCTAACACATATTTTGGTTTGGCCATCTTCAATTAAAGTTTTCATTTGTTAATTAGAAAACAACAAAAAACTAGAACTTGAAAATCATAAGCTTCCCATTCTTTGGGATAAAATAATAATAACAATAAATCTCATTAAACTTGAGAGGCGCGTAACTATTTTATCTGCTGGAGAAACAATCCAGAATATTATCAAGTCCTATACTTGTATTTCTCCCAAAAATCAAAAGCGAAAATTACTAATTGCATAAAAATACAAAAAATAATGTAAAATGAAGAACCCTAAAAAAGTAGATCCAAATGGCCAAAGGAAGTCCAATTAGTTGCAGGAGATGAATACAACACACTTTATATATTTCATTATTATTAGGAATTCTTTATTATTGTTTCTATGGAGAGGACACAGGATAAATTGTATAACTGAAGATGGCCAAAACCAAAATATGCTAAGTGTAAAAGAGGGACTGAAGAGATGAAGAAGAAGATAGGAAAGGTGCGTTAGAAAGAACAAAAAAAAATAAAGGTGTGATGTGGCAAAACAACAATGGTTGGATTATATGAATGACTTGGATTGAAGGAATTTAATGGTAATTTCAGGGATGAGAAGTTCAGGGGATCCACTTTGCTAAAATTTGCGTGTATACTACGTACCGAAGAGTTATAGTAACAGAATATGTCCATCATAAAAAGGCAAGATGAAAATATTTTCACATTAAATAAGTTTTTGTTTTTTAATTTTTGTATTATATTTCATATTTTTAAAATTGATATGCAGAAAAAGTAACATCAAGTCAAAACAAATTGCCTCTTATCCTATCAATCTAATGTGTGTTTGTAGTTGAGGAGTTGGCATAATAAATTCTTATTTTGAATTTATTACCTTCCCGCTTGCCACTCCCGGTGTGTGTAATTAGAGCAATAAATGCATAATTTTGTACCTCTATTTAACCTCTTCAAGAAACATTTTACACACAAAATATCAAGGCTTCAAGGACAATTTTATGGACACATAATGCTGAGGAGTGAGTGAAACACGTAAAATAATTTAAAAGAATTTCATTTGGTGGAGGCTGAAAAGAGAGACTGAATAAGGTAAGTAATAAATTTCTATTGTTTATAATTTATAGTAATTTTTTTTGTTTCTCAAGATAAATTTATTTTAAAAATTGTCATTTAGGTGGTTAAAGTAATTCATTATTGGTTGGAATTAAGTTAAGGAATTATTCAAACACGAGGAAATTCTTGACTATCTGGACACGAACGTACAAAACGTCAAACAATTCGGACTAGCTATCATCATAAGAAAGTAAAAGATTCCCAATTCACCTTGCTACAATATTGTATTTTTATCAAATTCTGAAACTTCCTCACGCAAGCGAGCAAGAAGAAAAGGACAATTTATAAGTTTATTTTTGGTTAATTGAAGAGAAAAAAAAAACACAAACAACAAAGATGCTTGATGCAAATGTTGATTTGGTCGTGTAACACATTTTCTAGTTTTCCTGCTTTTAGAGTTTTACTTTAATTAATTTGGTTTCCACTCGCATTATACACTTAATGATACATAGTGAAGGAGTAATCTAAGTGATAATTACATTTATAAAATTTTAAATTTTATTTGAGATATAGAGTAGTTTACTACTCGAATTAACTACACATACATGAATGGTTTGTAAGAACCTTTGAAATATAAAATTTAAAGAAAAACAGACTTGAGTTAACCATAATTTTCGGACCCGGATTCTCTATAATTGGCTGGCCATGTAGTTGTCTGCATTTGATTTTCTTTCACAAACTATGACAAAAACGCAACGTTTCATTTTAGCCACCTGCCACATGTCAAAATTCTATCAAAAGTTATAAATTGAGCGGTCAGAATTTTTCTAAATTCAAGAAACTCTAGATGATCCCAATTAAGAGTATCCAATTTCATAATTTCCAGTTAGCATATATATATATATATATATATATATACTAGGGGCTTTGCGTGCCCTAATGGGCACGCAAATATGTGGGTAAAATAAATAAGAGACTAAATTGTTAACTTAGTAAAGAAAGAGAGACCAAATAGTAAATTTTCTCTTATTTTTAATTTTATAGACTATATAGTTTTAAACATGGACGACCAGAAAGGAGTAGAGCCATATAATATAAGATATATAAGAGTGGTAACTTCCGGCATAAATACATATATAAATCAAAATGTTCTTTTGGTCATTTATATTTGGGATAAGTTATATAAATCAAAATGTTTTTGTTTTGCAATTTGGGATTCTACAAAATTTTTAAAAGTTTTACTCTTGGATTCTAACGACTAAAAATGTAATTATATCTCTTGTTTCAAGTTCGAACACAACAAATTTAAAGTTACATATTACTTTTGATGATTTTTTTTTATTTAATTGAGACCATTAACAAAGAAACTAATGTCAAATTGGGCTTCGAACGTAAGTGATTCATTTCATGGTCAAACAAGTAAAATTTGTTACATAATTTTTCACTTTTTGGTCCCAAACCCAATTTTACCTTATTTGTTAAGGGTCTTAACGGGGTAGAATAAGAATTCGTTAAGAGTAACTCGTAGTTTCAAACTCATCGCATTTGAACTTGAAATGAGAGAGATATTACCAACTTTGACCATTTGACTATGAAATGAATAAGTCATTTTTGGAGTCCGATTTGACCTTGTTTGTTGATGGTCCCAATTGGATAGAGAAAATACTCGTTTAAAAGCAACCACTACAAGAAAACATTCATTTTCTGACGGAAAATTTTCCGTCACTGATCCGTCAAAAATTCCGTCAGAGAAATTGTCTACGTGAAATTTCAATGGTTAAATTTTCTGTGACGGAATTCTCTGAACTTGTCGTATTCAAACTTAAAATGAAAAAGATATTAACAGATTCAATCTTGGAACCAAAGAAAAAAACTTTTAAGAATTTTTAAGACCAAAATCATTGCAACATAAAAAAAAAAAAAAGCCAAATGCATGGCTAAATTGCAACCTACTCTAAATATGAGGGTCCAAAAGTATATTTTGGCCATATATATTCATAAAAAAGATGAATCATATAACTAATTAACTGAAGAAAGAGATAGATCAATTAGATTTATTTATTAAACTCTGCATAGTTCAGAAATATAATCTTCTCAATATATTAACTAATAATAACAAATTATGTAAAATAAAGGCATATTGGTCCGAAGATTGAAGAGAACCCAATATAACAAGGGCCAAACAACAAATTAAACAAGACAAGACAATATATATATATAGTGGACACAAATAACTAACTAAAAGAAGCAAAAACTAAATCTCAAAAATTAGGTGGCCATATATATAGGCCAACCATATATATATATCACGCACACAAGTATATATTATAGCGCGATAATTTGTTTAATAAATAAACACATATATATATATCGATCATATCATTTTCAATTAATGGTGGTGATCATTGTGTGTTCCCTTCGTTCCCACTGTCTCCTTCACCTTATCCTTCACTTTCTCAGTGGCTTCTTTAGCCTTTGCCTTTCCACTTTCCATTGCATCACTAACTTTGTCCTTTGCATCTCCCGCCTTTTCTTTCACTTTCTCTGTCGCTGCCTTTGCTTTCTCTTTCCCACTCTCCACGGCATCACCTGCCTTCTCTTTCCATGCTTTGGCTCCTACATCGATCAATTCCATCAACAAAATTTAGAATCAAGGTGGTCATTAATGAGATAAGAGTGGGTGGAGTGAGTTAAATAAATCATTTATTGGAAATTTAGTAAAACAAAATAAGGTTCAATGGTCATTTTCGTCTTTAAACTATGGGATTAGTTTCATTTTGCTCCTCAAACTATGGGGTTTGCTTCATTTTGGTCTTCAAACTATGGGGTTTGTTTCATTTTGGTCTTCAAATTATTGTTTGTTCTGTTTTATTCCTCAAACATAATTTACGTTTGTTTTGTTTTAGTCTTCCAACTTTTACATTTGTTCTGTTTTCGTCCTCAAGCTCTCATTTTTGTTTCATTTTGGTCATTGAACTTATAATAAGTGATTTAATTGGCAAAGAGAGAAAGGAAAATTTTTACTATTTAAAAGAAAAATGAACTATAAATTTATTTCCAATTTGTGACTATAAATGAAGATTTTTCTTTCTCACTTTATCAATTCACTTATTATTACACATATGAGTGAAAAATAATTCATCTTAATTGTCCAGATTAGAAATAACGGTGAAAACTAAATGAAATCATATTTTGGCCGGGGACCAAAGCTGAACAAAAAATAATTTGAGGATTAAAATGAAACTAATCCCATAGTTTGAACAACAAAACAAAACAAAAAATAATTTGAAGGTTAAAATGAAACTGATCTCATAGTTTGAGGATCAAAATGAAACTAACACCATTATTTGAGGACCAAAATGACCTTTTAACCAAAAAATAATGATAAATAATTTCCTGGATATTGTAATACTATTAGTAAGATAAGGTAAATTTATCTTTTAAAGACTAAAATAAAAAATGTATTGTGTATTACTCTATTAATGTGTCATTAAGATATATACAATTAATTTCACACTCGTTAAAATTTTTGGTATTTTTTTTATTAATTAATAGATAACTCGATTGTTAGTTAATGAGAAAAATGATCTTTATTTACATTTAAACGGGTTAAGATTAAAAAGGAACTCCATATATATATAGCTAGAAAATAAAAAAGAGTTATTTGAGTCAGCAGCATTATTAACCTTCTGCGACAGCATCTCCTCCAACTGAGAATTTCTGACCTTCAGAGAGATGACCTGGCTCTGGGAGTGGGTGTTCTTGTGCGTCCTTTTTCATCCTCTCGAAAGTCCTGACACAAGATTAACTACGTAAATTACTATGCATTAGGGAGAATTAATTAATAAAGGTCAAAGTGCATTTCTGGTCCCATAACTTTGGCAAGGGTTTCAATTTGGTCCCATAACTTTTTTTGTTGCAATTTTGGTCCCATAACTTTTTTTGTTGCAAGTTGATTTCCATTCGTCTTATAACTTTACCCATATTTGCCACGTCATCATCCAACTCAGTATGTTAGATCATCTTTAGCGGCAGATAATGGATGAAAATCAGTATTGGGACCAACAGTCAAACGTTTTCAAAAGTTATGGGACCAAAATTGCAACAAAAAAAATTGTGGGACCAAATTGAAACCTTTGCCAAAGTTATGGGACCAAAAGTGCACTTTAGCCATTAATAAAAAGTGCACTTTTGACCCCATAACTTTTTCTCAGATCTCAATTTGATCTCATAATTTTTCTATTGCACTTTTGGTCTCATATCTTTTGTTCAAGTTACAGATTTGGTCTCGTATTGCACTTTTGGTCTCATATCTTTGGGTCAGGTCGCAGAATTGATTTCATATCTTTTGGTAGGTTGCAGAATTAGTCTCATATCTTTAGGTCAGATGCAAAATTAGTTCCATATTTTTGGGTTAGATGCAGAATTAGTCTCATATCTTTGGGTCATCAAATGCGATTGACGGTAGAACTTTTTTAAAAAAATATTGGACCAATTTTGCAACTTGACCAAAAGATATGAGAGCAAAAGTGACACGGGATCAAATCTGCAACCTGCGCAAGGTATATGGGACCAAAAGTACAACAAGAAAAAGTTATAAAACCAAATTAAGAAATGAGCAAAAGTTATGGGATGGAACCAAAAGTATAGTTTGAGCTAAATTAATTAATGAATGAATGAATGAATTAGATTAATGGATTACTCGGAGAACTTGTCTTTGGCCCAATCAGCCCAAGACTCGGCTTCTTTCTTGGCATTCTCAGCGGCTGCTTGGGCATCTTGGGCCTCGTCTGCTCTCACGAAGGCCACATTCACTGCAACCACCATCACTAACAACAACAAAACCTTTCTGCTATTAATTCCCGCCATCTTCGTCTTCGATTATATTCCTCTTGCTTTCTCGCAACGTACTTGAAATGAAAGGATTACGTCCTCAATGTGATCGAATACATATGTACGTGCATACGTATATATATACATGTGAGATTTAGGAGAAAACGTACGGTTGCCTTTCAAAATGTGTGGGTGCGCGCATGTACCGCATTGCATTTTGACGGGCAATAAAACAGTGCTTAGCGTTATGGTGTGGGATATTTTTAGCTTTTTTTTTTCCTTCTTGATGGGACTTACTTCTATTGAGAGTTGAAATTAACAATAATAAGACTTTGTTTTAAAAAGAGTTGAAGAATATGTCTACTAGAAATTTTTAAAATATACCAATTTAAGTTAAACCAAGACAATAATGTTTCCTCATATGTTGCGATGTGATTTAATTAACCATTGTATTATAGTAAAAAAAAAAAAAATTTTTGCGGAGCCCTTTTGGGTTGCCATTGTCTCAACGGCAGCAGCTCTCTTTTATTTTTTTAGTGTAGAAAATCCTTTTTCTATGAGGGCCTCTCTCTTTTTTTTATGAAAGTGTTATTTTGTTTCTAAGGTTTTGTGGCGGCGGCGTTCTGAATCAAGGCTCCCACGGTGTCGATTTGGTCTGGCTTTCTTTGCGACGACTACTCTGAACTAAGCATTCCATGGCGACTTTTAGCTTCCACGGTGGCTTTCGGGTTTGGTTCTGGTTTTTTGGTGCTCGGTGGTGGTTTTTGTCTGGGTTAGGTTTTTCCACGACGTCGTTTTCTTGTTTTGCTTCCTCGACAGCGCTTTATTAAATAATTATGGTTGCTTTGAGTCTGATTATGTTTGATTTTTGGAAGTGTTTGTCTATTTTAGATGACTTTATTTATGTTTGCAGTTTTTTAGATGGTTCTAGCTTTATTTGTATCTCTAAATTCGCTAACTTGGTAGTTGATTGTCTTGCCAATTTGTTTGACACGAGGATGAGTCTTCTTGGATGAGTTGCAAACCCCCACCTTCGTTAGTTGATATCCTATCTAGAGTTGTTATTTATGCTAGGCAGGGGTTACTAATTTTGCTTTGTTTTCGTTTGTACTGTGCTTGGCTTTGTCTGGCTTTTGAATGAATTATGTTTCAGGGAAAAAGAAAAAGGAAAGATTGTTTCTTGACAAAAAGATGATAATTGTTTAATGAGAAAAGTGTATTTTTTTTATTTCTAAATTTTACATTAGTTTTTTATTTTGTCTCTAAAATTTGTTTCCTGTTAAGTTTTTCTAGAGTTTCATTTTATTTTTTCTACCTATTTTTATTTATAGGTTAGTTACATATTCTATCGTGATTTTTAATCTAAGTTAAAATTTGATTTTTTTTTTAAATATTTTTACATTAATTTCATGTCATTATTAGTCACATATTTGATTTTGTTTACCAACGGCCCAATTAGATAAAAAAAAAATTGTCAAAAGTAATTTATAGCTTCAATTTAGTTGTATTAAAAGTTGAAACGAGAGAGATATGACCAAATTCATGAAACAAGCAACCCATTTTCAAGCTCGATTTGACTTCGTTCGTTGATGATTCCAACTTAGCAGAAAAAGAACTCACCAAATTTCACTCGTAGCTCTACTTTAATCGCATTCGGGTTTGAAACGAAAGAAATATTATCATATTCGATAGTTAAAGATCAATAATGAAACTTTCAGGAAACATTAAACAAAAAAAATATTTGGGACCAAAACGAAACTTTGGGGACCAAAATAGGTTTTTGACCCTTAATTTTAAAGTGAATAAACTGAATATACGCTCTCGCATAAGGGTGAGCGTGGGCTGGGTTGGGGCGGGTTGAGGGAAAATTCCAGCCCAACTCGCACATCAATCTGCGGGTTGGGTTGGGCTGAACCCGCGGGTTGAATTTTTTTTTTTAAATAACAAAACAACACAAATTAAACTAACAATTGATCCCTGAAAGATTGAAATATACAATTTAGTTTCTAAAAGATCAAAATGATATACTTTTTAGTCCTTAAAAGATTAAAAAGATATATTATTTAGTCCATAAAAAGGACTAATTAGTATACCATTTTGATTGTTATAAAAAAAAGTATATCATTTTGATATTTCAGGGACTAAATTATACATTTCAATCTTTCAAGGATCGAGTTGTTAGCTCAGTGATCTTTCAAGGACCAAATTGTTAGTTTACTCTATAATATATTATATATATTAGTAATTAATTATAAAAATATATATATTTGCGGGTTCACGGGTTGGGTTAGGTTCATAAACCTCCAGCCCGTTCCAACCCAACCGAGCCGTGACTGCAGGTTGGGTTGGTTTTTAGTGGTTCGCGGGCTCGCGCGTAAGTCTCGCATGTGGCAACTCGCAACCATTATATCAGTTTCGTTTTTCACACTTCAGTCGCCTTGGTTTCCAGTTATCGTTCTTGTACAAATTTTCGTGTTTCCCTCATTCTATTTCTTCCTTATTTCTTAAATATGTTCCGATGCTGCTTGAAGATTCAGCATTGCGTTTCATCTTCTCGAATCGATCGTCCTGGAATAGCATTTTTGTTTGACTTTGGTTCCAGATGCGCCAAATGCGAATCCAGAATCAATGAGGTTAGCTGTTCAATCCGCGCACTGTTGTTGCCTTTTAATGCATGAATCAAGTACTGTACTCCTTCTGAGCTTTAATCCTCGCCATCAATTTTTGTTCTGTTCGCATTTATTAGAATATTACTGGCATGTCTTGACTTTGTTGGGGATTTCTCACTATAATTTCGAGTCGCGTCTCTAGGACACTGTCCTGAAGAGATATTCCGGTATCCCACTGATTAGAAACCGGCACTCTCACAGGATTAAACAAAATCTTCCTCAATGTCACACAAAGAGGGATACAGAATAGCAGAAGAAAGATTTTGAGACTCTGATACAAAAGAGAGAGGCTGCTCATTATTTAGAAACTAGGGTTCTCATGTATATATAATATGTCTAATAAAATATTTATTTAATTATAATAATTAATAAAATATTTATTAATTATAATAATAAATAAAATAATATAACAAAAATAACCTCAACCCTCATATCTCTTTTGTATAGACAATGTGGGCTTATTTTACACACTCAATATTAGACTCAGGTCCAACAATCCCCCACATGTGTAAAATAACGAACCACATTTCTCATGAGTCTCACCCATGGGCATAACCATTGTATCTAGTGTCTTTCCGACTATGAACTAGACCTAGACCAATAACACATAGTACACAGAGTAGTCAGTGAAGCCTGCTTCTATGAACCAACTACTCTTGTTGTATACTAGAGGCATTAAGAGTCAGATTATACCCCCACATTTCTGCTATTAACGACGTTTTTGCGCGTTACAACGGCCGTGCGCGTGCCTGTTTCATAATGAATGCTCTAGAGATTTCGCCAGAATCTCATAGGAGCGGCCCCACTCCACATTCATCGAGGTGATTTCAATAAAGTGTATCTGCACTTATACACGATCCCGTAGGAATATGAAATCATTAAGTACCTATGTACAACCTCACCAAAAATGCAGTATAGCACTATCACACACCATAGGAAGGGATATTTTAATTTAGTGCTACCAGAATTAACAGACGACTTGTTCTTCCCATTGAACCTTATTCATGGGATCACCAATCACAAAGGTTGGGTTGCCATCGTGGTTAATTTCAAGTTGGCTTAAATCCCATTCCCCTCGATGTTTCAAAAATTTGTTTCCTCCCAAGAGGCTTCGTTAACGGATCCGCAAGATTCACACTTGATTTTACATAATCAATTGAGATTACACCATCTTTTAGCAGCTGCCTCACAATATTATGTCTCAATTGAATATGTCTGTTTTTGCCATTAAAGGTCTTATTTTTAGCCGTAGCTATCGCTGATTGGCTATCACAGTGTAATGAAATGGATGGAATTGGTTTGTCACCTAATGGAATATTTGCTAAGAAGTTTTCCAACCACTCAACCTCAGTTCCAGCCAACTCCAAAGCAACAAACTCAAAATCCCTTAAGGATTTAGTTATAAAGCTTTGCTTGGCTGACATCCATGTGACAACACCACCACCAAACATAAACACATAGCCATTAGTGGATTTTGTCTCATCTGAATTTGAAATCCAGTTAACATTACTGTATCCTTCTAATACAGCGGGAAATCCACTATATAGTATACCATAGTTTATGGCACCTCTCAAATATTTTAATTTTACCAAGGCCTCCCAACATTCATTGTTTGGACAATGAGTATATCTGCTCAATCTACACACAGCATAAGCTATGTCAGGCCTGGTATAATTCATTAAATACAACAGACTCTCAATAATCTGTGCATATTTATATTGAGCCACAAGATCTCCTCTATTTTTCTTTAATTGCACACTAGAATCATAAGGAGTACTCACAGGAGATCTATCATATTGTTCAAACTTTCTCAGAATCGTCTAAATATAAAGTTCTTGAGAAAGTAAGATACAATTTTCATTCTTTATGATTTTAACACCAAAAAATAGTTTTGCTTCACCCATATCTTTCATATCAAAATTAGAAGCAAGTAAAGATTTTATTTCAAGTATAATACACATACTTGTACCACAAATTAGCATGTCATCCACATACAAGCATATAATAACACAATCATCATTTACAACTTTATTGTAAACACATCTTTCAACTTCAACAGATAGAAATTACCACTTAAAAAACTTTATCAAATTTTTTATGTCATTGTTTGGGTTCTTGTTTTAAACCATACAATGACTTCACTAATTTACATACTTTATTCTTATTTAAATAATCAATCTCAGCTTCAAAACTTCTCCCCATTTATCAGCATCATGAGAAGAAACAACTTCATAAAAATTTCTAGGCTCATCTTCAACTAGAAAAGTATGAAAGTCATCTCCAAAAGATTTTTCTTTTCTATCCCTTTTGCTTCTTCTCAAATTTTCATTCAAATCATCATTTTCTAAAATGGAAGACGAAGCAAAAGAGGTCTCAAAATTTCTAGGAATATGCTCAACTATCAAAGGAAAAATATTTTCAAAAATTTGCATCATTTGTCTCAATAATTGTGTTTTGATTCAAAACACCACTTCTTAAAATTAAGAAACTATATGCACCACTATTTTAAGCATAACCAATAAAAACACAGTCAGCAGTTTTAGAACCCAATTTTCTCTTTTAAAAAATAGGTAATAAAACTTTAATAAGACACCCCCACACTTTCAAAAATTTCAAATTTGCTACAAAACTTTCCAGACTCATAAGGTGTCTTATCAGTCTTCCTACGAAGAATTCTATTTTGTAGAGAACAAACATATAACAAAACTTCACCCCATAAATTATTATAAGCACCAGAACTAACAAGCAAAACACCCATCAATTCTTTCAAAATAAATAATTTATAGGATGCAATTTTTCCACATTAAAAATGAACTTGCCAAAAACCATAAATGACAGATACAAACTCATCTGTAATGTTTATTCATTCTATCATAAAAATAAAATAATATAACAACAAATAACCAAATGACTGAGTTAATTGATATTTTATCAACACTCAAAATATACAGATCTTGATTACAATAACCCTTTCCCACAAAAAATATTATTATTTGTCATTATAATCTTATAAGATTTAAATGACACTTTAATCCCAGCTTTCACTAATAGAGCAACACAAATTAAATTTGCTCTCACAGTGGATATATACAGAACATCATTTAGTTGCAAACTCTTTCCCGTTGTGAAATTAATCACAACTTTTTCTTTTCCTAGAACCTTGGTAGTTCCGGAATCAACAAGATAGATTTTATCATCTCATTTTTTCCAAAGGAGGAATGCAGTTCTTTATTAGAACAAATGTGCCTTGTAGCACCACAATCTATCACCCATTTTTCATATCATATATGACTGAAAAATCAGAGAGCATTGCAATAATAATTGTATTATTATTGTCATCATCTCTATAAACCAAATTTTCATTTGATTTAAGAGGATTATCACACTTTTGATAATTTTCCCCAGCTCTCATTAAATATTGCAATTTATGATGTTCTGATATATCACACATATAAAAATTATATTTCACATAACATTGGGATTAGACTCGATGGGTTTGTAATCAAATTACCCATAATTTTTATCATAAAATAAATTAAACATATATCTCCAAGCACAATATTAAATCTAATGTGAAACATATATTTCCACTGCTAAGTATATGATGACTCTCAATTAATTATTAATTAATCAAACATACCTCACAGGCCACAACCAATCGACGCCGTTCTTGAATACACACCAAACCCCTTCTTCTCCACCTTCTAGTCTGATCCTCGTCTTCAACCGAAAGCCCACCAAACATCTGGCTGAAGGGCTTCTTCTTCGGCACAGACAGGTCTTGTAGATCTGTCGCCGACAGCGCGCTAGTCATTTTATTCACAGAATCGTCCATCCGAGACAAGGAACTCGACGAAGCCGATAACATAATCGAGCGATTTCTCGGAATCTGATGAACAATCTCGAGATCGGGAGACGAATCCACAGGCCAATCTTCCACCAGCATTTCCAGTGGTCAAACAAGTTCATGTCCACCTTTTCCAAGGTCATCCTCAAGCTCATGAACCACAAAGGCTCTTCCAACAACGGAATTGGGGCCACTAAGTGGTATCTGATTATCTTTGATTGTTGCCTCTGCGACTCCTTCAGCATTAGCAACTATGTTTCCCAGGTCACCCGCATGCCGGACTTCATCCTCCGGAGCACCATGTGTCAAGCCGTTAGGATTAAAATGTGCTCCAGTTGAAATACATCCATTTGTGGTATCACCATACTCATGTAGGTGAAAACCATGAGGCCCTGGAGTAAGGCCAGTAATACGAACATTAACTGTTGTTGGACCATTGTCTTCTTGCGTGAGCGTGACAACGCCTTCGACGGCGGTGTTGCCCCTGAGGACAGCGACGGCTTTCTTGGCGGCGGCGACGACGGTGAGTGGCTTAGAGGGGGCGGCGGCGGCGAGGGTTAAACAGTGAGTGAAAGTCGAAGATTATAGAACAAAAAAATAGGTTTATTGTCTCTTCAGATTGTTGGGGATTTCTCACTATAATTTCGAGTCGCGTCTCTAGGACACTGTCCTGAAGAGATATTCCGGTATCCCACTGATTAGAAACCGGCACTCTCACAGGATTAAACAAAATCTTCCTCAATGTCACACAAAGAGGGATACAGAATAGCAGAAGAAAGATTTTGAGACTCTGATACAAAAGAGAGAGGCTGCTCATTATTTAGAAACTAGGGTTCTCATGTATATATAATAGGTCTAATAAAATATTTATTTAATTATAATAATTAATAAAATATTTATTAATTATAATAATAAATAAAATAATATAACAAAAATAACCTCAACCCTCATATCTCTTTTGTGTAGACAATGTGGGCTTATTTTACACACTCAATATTAGACTCAGGTCCAACAGACTTTTGATTGTGATCCCTGTAATTATCTGCTTCAAAATACTCATGGACATTTGTTCACCTTTCGTAACTCTTATGCGAGCTTTGATTGGTTTTCCTGGAGCGATTTTGCTCAATAATCTGCTATTTCATTACGCTTGTTTGAAATTTGAAGCAATTACCTAATTCTCCCGTCATGTTTGGGTTCCTTCCTGTACTATTTGAAATCGAGAGAGTATTTGGTGGTATATAGACTCAGACAAATAGGTAGTTCTTTATTAGTACGGACATTTATAAATAATACTCATCTACTTACAAAGATTAATTCCAGAACTCATGAACTAAGATTTCTGTTGTTTTACATAGAAAGGAAGGAAAAACAGGCTAAAAGACTACGATAATCACATGGTAGAGCTCTGTTGGACTCTTAACAGTTGTTGCACGACTATGTTTTCGCTTATTAATTATTACTGATATGTTAGCGCCTAGCTGGTGAGCCTTCAAGATGGATCGATCTGGATCATCAAGAGCCTGCCAAACACATTGGAATTTTAAAAACATTAGAACTTCACAGAAAGAATGTCTTGAAGTAGTGATGTAGCCAATAGATTCGAATATACAAGAGAGCATATATGGTCTAGACATAAAAAATGAGTGAAGATCTTGTGAGCTACGAAACTAATTAACTAAAAAATAATAATTACATTTATATATATAATTGATTTATTACCATGACTTACTTATTAATTTTTTGAAATTTAAGTTAATTCTATAAGCATGATTAATAAGTAATATTCTAGTAATTAATCTAATGACATTGGTCATTGTTGGACATTTAGTAGTTTACTATATATAATTAGAGTTCATAATAAACACAACCTCATAAGTTCATCGCTCTCACAAAGTCATGGCCAGTGTTTCCTACTTCACTATCATAGTTGGAAATTGTTTGGGATTGCAGGAGTAGAACTGTTAATAAGTTATCCTGAGTGGTCAAAATTTTTAGCAGTAAGAAGATGCTCAGAGTTTTAGCCTATTAGCAGTGGAATACTTGGACCACATAAACTGGCATTTCAAAACTGTCAATTTACGCTTTCCTATATTATTCCATTGTCCCCACTATATAGTACTTTAGTGTAGGATTATAGCTTTTCAATATAAATGAATTTTACTTTGGAAAACTAAAAATCGGAGGTAATAAGACAATCAGTTGTTCCGATCTTATATGCTTTGGACTCTTATAAAAACGGGCAATGAAATACTTTTGTTTTTCTCATATTGTGATCTGAATTATGCCATTGTTTGGAGAAGAATTATGAAATGATTTAAAATGATTTTGTGAATACTTAAAAATGAAGGGAAACTAGAGGAATACCTGCGCCTTAATTGTTGGCACTGTAATGGGGGAATGGAACTTGACCATGCTCAATTCGTTTGACATCCTCTTTGAGGATCTCATAATGCCTTTTAACCTCCTCCACAGATTTCCCCACCTCTCTGGCAACATTTTGCCACCTATCAGGGGTTTCCCTATCATACAAAGCCAGAGCCCTTTCAAATAGTTTGTTTTGCCTTGGTGTCCATGATGATGCCATCTGAAGGTGAGAGAGTTTTGACTTAAATCTAGAGCTGTTTCAAGCAATGGGAGTATTATAGAAGAGAGAAAGAATGGCTGCTTTAGTTAAGGAAGATGACTGATAGTCAAGGAATTGTATGGAGAAGGGATGACCAAGCTAGCTCCTTATAAGTAGGAGGAAAAGCGTTAGTGGGGTTAAGCCAGGCCTGTCCTGGCGAATATATCTTCCAAAAGGACCAAAGATAAAGTGAAGCGTCGTCCCCTTAGGAACCACAATTTGAATTCCCACAATGGACAGCAAGTGGAAGAGGAGAATCAGGATCAAAGGACATGCTCTTCATTGTTTTAATCAAAGATACTCCTTTAGTCACTGCAGGCATGCAAGTTGTATCTTTCCTTTTAAATTGCTAGTGGGTGAATTATAGTGTCACTATTCAACATTCAATAGCCAGACTTGACAGAATATTGTGTTCGTCATCGAGATTCTTATATGGGAATTACTGGTATCACTTTTACTTCACGTTCAAGTACAACCTACAACATATATGAATGGTTAGGAATTTGTGGACAAAGGTTCAGTTCTTTAAAGAAGTTTGTTACATCAAACGTTCCCTCTAAGCTAAAAGTTAAATCTTTTAGCAGGGACAAACTCTTTGCTTCTTTAATCACACAGAGCATACACCCAAACACAAGGGTTCAATTATGACTCATCTACGCATTTGGCTTTGCTTTGGAACAATTGCTGTCACACATTGACTAATAATCTCCTCCTCAACAATTGTCTTTTTTGAGAATGGAACACATGATAGTTCAATTATGACTCAACCCTCAATTTGTTAGCTAAGGAGTGATAACAATTGTTATCACTCCTTAGCTAACAATACTCACAATAGCTCATTAGGAATAAAGTTTAATTTGCTACACTTGTAACAATCTTTGACCTACGGTCTATCAATTGCAGTGGACATTTCTTTATCACTTGCTTTTTTACTTTTAAATGTGCATGGTTGTATTGGTAAAAAGGAATATGTATTTTTTTTGGATCCTAAAATACCTTAAATGCTAAAGGAGAGGGGGGGGGGGGGGGGGGG
>QANZ01018265.1:10211-29396 GCA_003254925.1 Chamaecrista fasciculata
TCTCCGGGTCAGTCCAGCAATTCGTAACCACCTTACGTAATTGCACCATGACTCTCGTCCCAGCATCTAGTGCGTGCATCTCATGCACCGAGGTCATGCTGGTCTTAGTTCACTTTTGCTCCCACAAAAATAATTGACCAGGGACAATTTTAGATTAATTATCTCATAATTAATCATGGACGTTATCATAGTAAACATGCAAATAATATGACAACACATTAATTTATCTTCCATAAATTAATAATATGTTCACAACATATTTATCAAATAAAATGATTGGCCCTAGGGCACAATCTCCAACAATCAGAACATACAACATACCAGGAATGAAATAAATATTTAATTTAAGATCCATACACATCATAAATGGACAGACAAATTAGCAACCAGAACCAAACTATTATCATCAACACAGTTTCTCAGTATAGTTCGATTAGTGTAGCATACAACATCATCAATAGACAAGCATCTCTCAAGCGGGGCTGGGATAAGATAGCCACTCACCTCTACCAGGAGAATGGAAAACCACACCCTTTAACTTCTGATCAACAACAGATGTCGGCAAATCTATAAACATAAGAACAAGGATTAAGTCAAACCACCTAGAAATTGATTCTCAAGTGACCCAAAGGTCCAATTCTATACAAATAGCTAAGGAAAGACTTTCATTCATCACCCACTTCCCAACACCTATCCTAACTCCTAATGACACTCACCTAAAATCCTAAAATCCTAATCGAGCAATCAACAAGGGGCTTGGGTATAAATTTTGGAGCTTTATCAAGCGTTTAATAGCCACCAACTCAAGATTAGTATCAAGTAAGAAATTATGAACATAGGCCAATTGATACTTAGAATCTCCTTCAATATTTCCATCTATTTAAGTTCACAATCAATTACATTCTTTTAGTACAAACACTATTAACACCATAACAAATTCTCATTTAAACCACCAAATCCATCAATTTTGGTAAATTCAAGAAGTGAGACACTTCCCTTATAAGGTCAAGAAAATGGAGATTTATTTTTTTCCCACTTTAAATATCAGATTTTTGGTGCAAGTGCTTACAATATTAGTAGACAAAGTCATTAAAACCATTCAAATAATCAATTTAGCTTAAAACCCAAACTTGACAACTTCACTAAATTTTTAGATTTTAGTTCTTCATTCCAAACTCAATATCAAGGTGAATACACATTTAGAATCATACTAGGAACTCATTCAAGTCATTAAAATCCACAACTCCTCACAATCTCAAAAAAATTTACAAAAGTTCTCAATTTCCGTCACTTTTAAATCCTAGAATAAAAACAGCCCCAAAACTCAACTTTATGGAGTTTTAATAACTTCTAGAGGTACCCAACATGACATAATATCATCAAAGAGTCCATTTTAAGCAAGAAGAACAAGAAACAATGAAGAAATAGATGAATTTCAGACATACCCCAAATCTGGCCGAAAACAGAGAATGGGAGAGGTTACCCTAGCTTGTGTGGCTTCCAAGTTGATCATGGAGGTGGGAAGAAGGAAGGATGGAACTCCATAATCAAGCTAATACCAAAGAGCAACCAGAAATTGAAGGGAACCAAATAAATTAGCTCAAACTCAATGGAGAAGAAGAGAGAAGAAAAAGGACGAAAATGGTACAAACCAAAAGATGGGGGACGACAGTGGCTGTCTTCCGGTGAACGGCGGAGCTGGGAGGTCGCTGACGCCGTCTGTGGTGGGGGAGGGTGGCTGACGTGCTTTCAGTGGTGGAGAATGAGAGTGAGAGTGAGAGACGAAGGTTCTACGGAAGTTTGGCGAGAGAGAGAGAGTTGAAGGTTGGGGTAAATAGGTGATGGGGTTGATTTTAAAAATTTCATAAAGCTAGGGGGGCTGAAACGGAGTTCTAACAAAAGTTCCTAAGGCTGAAATCACAGAATCACCCAAAAATATTCCAATCTTTTCAATACAGTCTCTTAAAACTCAAATTTCTAGAAATACAAATTTTTGGACAAATCTTATATTGTTAGACTCATCTCAAAGAGTGGATTTTAAATATATAATTTGTTTTTAGAAATTTTATCTTTAAAGTCATTCAGTTCCCACTCGAAGGTATCATTTGTCGGGTCTAGAGACAAAGTCAGAAAACAATTTAATCTCTTTTTGCTCCCAAATTTTAACACAAGCTTAAATACATAAGGGGATTTCAAATGTGACAATTAAAATTCTCAATAAATGGGTTTACTATTTCTAAAAATTCTACTCTAAATACTCCAAACACACGCCTAAAAACTAGCCCAAAACTCTATCTAAAGCCTTAAAGACTTTTAACACTACTCTAATTTATCCTAAACTACACTACAAAATTCTAGAATCTCACACATATCAGCCCAGAAATTCTAAAGTTCATACGAAACAGATTCATCTCTATTTTTTCTGACAGAAATTGGAAGAACAGAAAATGATAAACAAGATAAATAAGGGCCTGATTGGTTTAAGAAAATGTTTCCTGTTTTCATTTTCTGTTTCCATTTCTGGAATTCTATTTTCATTTCAAAATTTTCAATATTTAAGAAATATGTTTGTTTTACAAAGTTAAAAAATCGTTTTCATTCATATTTAAATTATGTTAACTTGAATAACGCTAATTTTTATATGTTTTTAAGTTTGATTATAGCTAAATGATGATAATAACATGATTAAATAGTTTACTTTTGTGTAATGTTGCAAAATATCATAAGTTTGTTTTTGGAAATACTGGAAACGTCTTTTTGACGTTTCCTGTTTTCAGCCTGTTTCAGAAAATGTTTCCAGAAAACATTTCCAAAAAAACTGTACAAAACACGTTTTCAGTCATATTTCCTGTTTTCAGTGAAAATGGAAACAGGAAACAGGGCAACCAATCAGACCCTAAGAATTTATCCCAAACCACAGCTCTGATACTAAATGATGCGAAACCCCAAGGTTAAAGAGAACCCGAAACCCCAACACACAATATGGATAGAACAAATAGAATGAATAAAACCCCCCAACCTATTGAACCCCCAAATGACAAGTACAAATGGAAACACGAATAATTGGTTGATTTTAAAACCCAAGAATGGATTCGCCACAAGTGATTACCTTAATAAGAATTAATTTTTTATGCAATAGAAGAAGATAGGGCGATAGACAACCCTCTCCTAAGGATTCATCTTTCAGTCAAGAAGAAGAGAAAAGCACAATGCTCTATTCAAAATACAAAAATCTCCCTTACAAGAAAGTTTGTGGAGTATTTATACTCCATGGAATAGAAGACCCTAAAAAGAAATGGGCTCTACTAACATTACATCAACTAACGCCAAATTAAAAGATAATTCTTAAAATAAACTAATGGGTCTTTTTAACAAATCAAATTAAGCCCAAAAATAAAAAGGTTAAATTTCAAAAGACAAGTTAAAATGGTCCAGTAAAAAAACATAGGACTAAATTCACACAAACTAATAGACTAAACATATTCAGGCCTAAAATAATTAATTATACAAATATTAGAGTTGACAACGTCTTGATCCTCAACATGATCCAATAATTTGTTCACATAAATCTAGACAGTTTCTTCGACAAGCTCGCTCGTTGATTCCTTGATATTTCTTGATATAGAAGTGCCCCATGCTCGCATCAAAAGGCATGGTATACTTCCACAAGGTGTGTTGTAGCATTGGTGTTAGTATATTTAATATAGATATATATATATATAACTTGATATATTTGTATAAGTATATTTAATATATTGATATATATATACACACATTTTAATATAAATGGGCCCACCATTATCGATTGTTAAATTATTCTTTGGTGCCCTGTAGTTTAGTTATATCTCACTTTAGTACCATATGGTTAAAAAAAATGACATTTTAGTATCTTGTGATTGATGGAGATTGTGCCCTAGAGCCAATCATTTTGTATGTGTGAACATACTGGTTGACTAATTTATGGATGATAAATTGAGTCGTTATCATATTATTAGCATGTTTACTATGATAACAATCCCTGATTAATTATGTGATAATTAGTCTAAACTATCCCTAGTCGCTCATTCAAGTGGGAACTTGAACTGAACTGAGACCAGCATGACCTCGGTGTATAGAGATACATGCACTAGATGCTTTACGAGAGTCATGGTGCAATAAGTAAAGGGTTACAAGTTGATGGACCGACCCGGAGAGTCCTGCATGGGTTTTAGTCATGAGCTAGCCTCTCCTGTACATCTGTCACGATGCCCTTAGACCTGAGGTCTTGACTATTCCGGCGTTGTAGTTGTCAAACTTTGGCCTAGTCCAACGTTGCCCGTAGCAGGGTAGCCATATAGGCTAGGTACGGGTTTGGTTGATTACAGTGCTGAGGAATGTGGTTGACCAAGATGGAATTTTGTCCCTCATTATGGATGAGAGATATTTAATTGGGCCCCTCGATGAGTCTGTCCAAGGAATGTGTGGCCACCCAGGGAAATGGGACTAACTCATGAAATCGAGAAAGTTATGGTTTGGATTAAGGATGACTTTCCCGTGCCTTATCCATGACCAAAATATCGTGTGACAATCGGGATCAAGACAAGGTGGAACTAAAGTTTAATCGTTTTGGCGTTGAAGCGATAAACTCACGTGTTTTGGGTAGTCGTGATGGCTTGCTAGAGTCTGCTCTCGACTTGTGAGTCATAAAGATGACTTGCTGCCAACTTCACGTGAGGCCTGCTGGGTCACACATGAGCAGGATCAAGATGCCACAATGGGACACGAATTAGGGTTAATTCGTGAGTCACTGTAGTGACACAATTTAAGACATAGTTGAATGTCTTAGGACATGAAATCTTGTCTTAAATAAATATCTACATATATGATATTTAAATTTGTTGGACAAGTTTAAATATATTAATTGTTAAATAGATAATAGGATTAATCTATTTACAATTATATTCTTGTTTATAATATTAGGGAATAATAAATTAGATAAGCTTCCTAATTGTTAGGAGATTATTGATTTATTAAATTCACTAATATTAGGATAATAGGGATGAGGTTGGCTCCTCACACAAGGTGATTTTAATAAATCAAAATGTTTAGTTAATTAAAGTCATGACTTGAATTTGAATTTGAATTCAAGATTTGATTTTGATATTCAAGATTCAAATTTGAATTAAGATATTAAGGTAATATTTTAATTCAATATTGTTGGAAATTAATAAGTTAGTTATAACTTCCTAAGAGTTAGGGTTGTTATTTTAATTATTAAATTCCTATATATATATATATATATATGAGTTGGCGCATGGTTTAAATTTCAAGGGCAAGATTTAATCTTGCATTTTGAATTTAAATATGCAAGTCGAAATTAGGGTTAAAATATTAAGGTAATATTTTAATTATAAATTCAACTCCTCAAGACTCATTCCAACCAATAGGGTTTGAGCAATCAAGATTTAGTTTCAAGATTTGATCTTGAAATTTGAATTCGAATTGCCTATTGAATTTTGAATTATAATATTAGTGTAATATTATAAATCAAGATTTGTGATTCCCTGATTATTTACAATATATATTAAAATCAAGATTTAGGGATTCCCTAAATAGATTATCAATATAATATCCAAGATTTTAGGAATTCACTAATTAGATTATGATTCCCTAATTTTAGGAATGAGGAAAATATATATAAACACATACATAGGGAAGTCCACTTGTAGCTTTTAGTAGAGACTAAAATTTTGACAAACCCGAAGTCTAGAGAGAAAAGTTGAGTTCTTCCCAGAGAGAGAAAAAATTCGATTATTCTTCTAGAGAGAGGAAGGTTCATATAAACCCTAAAAGGTTTGGGGTTTTGTGAGTGATTAGGCGCCACTTATTCTTGGAGATTCAAGAAGTGTTCTTGATGATCCAAGATTCGTAGATTTGGTTCCCGTATTCACTTGGGAAGAAGTGATGGAAGCTAGCACCTGGGCATCTGCCAAACTGCTCGTGTGGATCACCGGCAGAGGAAGGACACTCGGAGTGGACTTCTCAGCATCGCGGTTAGAGAGGCTACCGATTGATTTTGGTAAAAATTCTATCCTTCTTCTAGTATAGGCTCAATTAGTGGATCCTGGCAAGAAATCACAAAGCCTGCGCCATTTAATTTTAAGTTTTAAGTTTTTGCTTCCGCTGCGCGGCACTCTGTGATTTCCCAACAGTGGTATCAGAGTCACGCTAATTTTGGGTCTATATTATTTTTTGGTGATTATACATGAGATGTATGATGTGTGTTTTACCATTTTAAATTGTATGCTAAAATGTTTTGCGAAAAGATCCACCACAAAGTTTTGGAATCTATCTAAAATTGGTGCAAAAATATGTATGTGATACATTGAAAAAATCAATTGGATTGGTTTTATAATTATCTTAAAATTATATGTCTTGGTCGAAAACCCTAATTATATATATTAATTAAAATTGTTTTAATTATAATATATATAGGGTGGTTGAAATTTTTAAATTGAGAATTTATTAATTTGGACCAATAATTCGAAATTCATGAATGGGATTCTTGAATTTTAATTATTGGTACAAGACTTAATTTTAAGAGGGCATGTTAAATTGCACAAACCCTAATTGAACACAATCAAAAATTGGTTTTTGTATGTGTTGTATGTTTGCCGTGTTTTTTCTTGTATGTATTTATATATATGAAGTGTTCATGTATTTATAAATATGGTGATTGGATATGGCTCTAGGTATTTTGGTAAATACGGCCTGCGTGTCATCTCCCTGAAATTCTTGTTGTAATTTTATTTTGTTTATACCTCATGTAACGAGGTCTTCACAATGTAATTTTATTTTCCTTTTAGAAAAGTTCTCTCATTGGCTTGAGGGAATTTTAGGGTAGATGAGCCATATCCGAACACAGTCTTTGTATGCATTTAGTATGTTTGTATGTGATGCAATCTTCGCTAGATGTATCTGTAAGGGTGCGATTTTAACATGCTTTATAATTTTAAACTCACGCATAAATACGTATATGATACAAGCGTAGAATTCTGTATGAGATACAAAATTCGGACATGTGTCTTAGATGTATGCGATACATGGGGTATAGACACATGGCACAACTCGTTTAATTTTAAATTGGATTTAAAATTGAACCTAAAACGGAACTTTTAAAATTAAACCCTTTTAAAAATCTTAAGTTTTAATGCCATCAATAAAACACCCTGTTAAAATCTTGTTCATCGTGGAGCGGTGATCGCCTCCGCGACACGTATCTGCTTTGACCTTGAGGAGACACGGGTGAATGGGAGATTCAACGCGACGCCTATTGAAATCTTGGTTTTTTAAATGCGGTGATCGCCTCCGCGACACGTGTTTAGTGGGCCTTGATGATATGGGGTTGGGCTTTGGCCTGGTTGTTTTGAGCCTAGCCATTCACGAGTTTTATTGTGTGATTTAATGGGGTTATCAAATCGGATTTGGACCTCAAGGCATTAGATGGGATAAACATGCCATAATAAGTATCATATGATGATACAGTCCCATAAAGATCTAAGAGTTACATGAGATGTGATTGGTAAGGAGTTACCTACCTAAATAACCTAAGGGTGCATGATCGCCTCCGCGACGGTAAACTTTGGTGAAATATGGGTCTTAGCCACTAATAATAATTTTACTGGGTTTTATAAAATGGTGGATATATTTTTGCTAATTAAACTTTCGTATCTTGAGTTGTAGAATCAAATGGCAAATGTTAGTTCAACGTTTTCACTGCGATCTATCCTTAAGAAGGATAAGTTAAATAGGACGAACTTCCTTGTCTGGTTTCGCAAATTGAGAATTGTTCTCACCCAACAAAGGAAGCTTTATGTTCTAGACAAACCTATCCCTAAGGAGCCTGCCAGAGACACTCCAAGAGCTCAGAAGAATGCTTATGAGAAGCACTTCGATGACTCTTTGGAGGTCTCTTGCCTGATGCTAGACACAATGGTTCCGGAGTTACAAAAGGACTTGGAAATGTTGATGTCTTTTGAGATGATAACACGTCTCAGGGAAATGTTCCAGCAACAGGTTAGGCGAGAGAGGTATGAGACCACTAAGGCTCTACACTCTTGCAAGATGGCTGAAGGTGCATCCGTTAGTACCCATATCTTGGAGATGAAGGGGTACGTAGATCACCTTGGTAGGCAGGGATTTCCCATTACTCCAGAGCTTGCGACAGATTTGATCCTGAGCTCGCTGCCTAAAAGTTATGACCAGTTTGTCAAGGACTTTAAAATGAGTGGAATGGAGAAATCAATTTCTGAGCTGCATAGGATGCTCAAGACTGCTGAGGCATCCATGAAAAGGGCACCTGCAACAGTCCTGATGGCTCAGAAAGACCAAGGGAAGATGAAGGGCAAAGGAAACAAGAAGGCTAACGTCGTGGATGGTGAGACCAGGCCAGCGGCCAAGCCCAACCCACAACCTGCCAAGAAGGCAAAGCCCACAAAGGATGCAGTTTGCTTTTTCTGTCAAAAGCCAGAACATTGGAAGAGGAATTGCAAACTGTATATGGAAGATCTGAAGAAACAGAAGAAAGGCGATGAGGCCTCCACTTCAGGTATCTTTGTTATAAATGTTCTTTTCTACTTAAACCACTTGGGTATTAGATACAACATGTGGTTCTCACATTTGATGTGCAGGGTCTTAGAGACAGTAGAAAGCTGGATAGAAGCGAGGTGGACCTACGTGAAGGCAATGGAGCAAGGGTTGCTGCTATTGCTGTAGGACCATGCGAGCTTGTTTTGCCCTCTAGGCTTATTTTATTGTTATTATGAACCTTCTTTAAGTTCAAACAATGTTTCCCTTTCTTATTTGGATAAGGAAGTTTTACATGTGTTAACTGTAATGGAAGGTGTTCAATTTATAAGATGATGTTTTATTTGCTTATAGTGATTTGCAAAATAATCATTACATCTTAAAATAGAACAAATAACGATATTTATAACGTTGATACAGAAAGGATTAAGATTAGCGAATCTAATCCTACATACCTTTGGCATTGTCGTTTAGGCCATATAAACGAGAAACGCCTGGAGAAGCTCCATAAAGATGGACTTCTAAGATCATTTGATTTTGAATCATATGAAGCTTGCGAATCTTGTCTACTCGGTAAAATGACAAAGGCGCCCTTCACTAGCCACAGTGAGAGGGCATCTGACTTATTTGGGATCATGTTGGGAAATCACGGTGCGCGTAGCGGAAACGAAAAATAAAATTAATTAAAACAGGCGCAAAAACAAAAGGTGATTTCCCAACGGATCCGCTAGATGAATTTAAACCGGTGAAGGAAGAAGTTTTACCTCAATGTTTCAATCAATGTGGTTGAATGATGCGATCCCGAGAAGCCCACTCCAAGTGTTCTTCCTCTGCCGGTAATCCACACGAACAGTTTGCTGACACCAAGGTGCTAGCCTTCAGTTCTTTTCTCCAAAAGAACTCGGGACTCCAATCTACGGTTCTTGGTTATCAAGAACAATTCTTGAACCAAGAATATATGGTGGCGCAAGAACTCATAAACACTTTCTTGTTTTTCTCTCTCAAAACCCTAATTAGGGTTCTAGTCGAATTCTCTCTCTAACTCTTAGAGAAATTCGACTTCTTCTCTCTCTACAAATTAGGGAGCCTAGACTTTCTCTCTCTTGAATGCACAAGTGAAGGCCAAGTCGACTTCCTCTAGGTATTTATAGAGTTGAGGAATTGATAATTATAATTAGGATTATCAATTATAAAATCATGAGATTACAATAATATCACAATTTTAGGACTTGAATTCTTAATTAAAATATTACCTTAATATCTTAATTT
This sequence comes from Chamaecrista fasciculata, assembly GCA_003254925.1. Taxonomy (NCBI): domain Eukaryota; kingdom Viridiplantae; phylum Streptophyta; class Magnoliopsida; order Fabales; family Fabaceae; genus Chamaecrista; species Chamaecrista fasciculata. Next base: position 20,046 of record QANZ01018265.1, read on the forward strand.
GAATACAAAATGCAATCTTTGAGAATCAATTTGAAGATCAAATCTTCCTTGGTCCCACACAAAGAATGCGCCATCTTCCCCTTATATTATCTTGGAATTTAATAAATCAAAAACATTCCTAACTCTTAGGAAGTTATAACCAACTTATTATCTTCCAACAATATTGAATTAAAATATTACCTTAATATCTTTAATTCAAATTTTGAATCTTGAAAACAAAATCAAATCTTGAATTCAAATTCAAATCCAAGTCATGACTCTAATTAACAAAACATTTTCATTAATTAAAGTCCCACAAATGAGACGCCTCCCTCAACCCTAATTATCCTAATATTAGTGAATTTAATAAATCAATAATCTCCTAACTTTTAGGAACCTTATCTAATTTATTATTCCCTAATATTATAATTAGGAGTATAATTGTAAATAGATTAATCCAATTAACTATTTAACAATTAATATATTTAAACTTGTCCCACAAATTTAAATATTACAAATGAAGATTTTATTTAAGACAAGACTATATGTCCCAGACATTTAGCTATGTCTTAAATTGTGTCACCGGAGTGACTCACGAATTAACCCTAATTTGTGTCCCTTTAAGCGGTGTCCAGATCCTGCTCATGTGTGATGCAGCAGGCCCCACGTGAAGTTGGCAGCAAGTCATCTCTATGACTCACAAGTCGAGAGCGGACTCTAGCAAGCCATCACGACTACCCAAAACACGTGAGTTATCGTTTTATCAAAATAACCGATTTAACATTAGTACCACCTTGTCATAGACCCTATTGTCACACGATATTTCGGTCATGGATAAGGCACGGGAAAGTCATCCTTAATCCAAACCACAACTTTCTCGATTTCCTGAGTAAGTCCCATTTCCCTGTGTGGCCACACATTCCTTGGACAGACTCATCGAGGGCGCCAGTTAAATATCTCTCATCTTTAATGAGGGACAAAATTCCATCTTGGTCAACCACATTCCTCAGCATTGTAATTAACCAAACCCGTACCTAGCCCTTATGGCTACCCTGCTACGGGCAACGTTAGACTAGGCCAAAGTTTGACAACTACAACGCCGGAATAGTCAAGACCTCAGGTCTAAGGCATCGTGACAGGTGTACAAGAGAGGCTAGCTAATGACTAATCCCATGCAGGACTCTCTGGGTCAGTCCAGCAATATGTAACCCCTTACATAATTGCACCATGACTCTCGCGCGGCATCTAGTGCACGTATCTCTATACACCGAGGTCATGCTGGTCTTAGTTCATTTCAAGTTCCCACTTGAATGAGCGACCAGGGACAATTTAGATTAATTATCTCATAATTAACCCGGAGAGTCCTGCATGGGTTTAGTCATCAGCTTGCCTCTCCTGTACACCTGTCACGACGCCTTAGACCTGAGGTCATCATTATTCCGGCGTTGCAGCTGTCAGACTTTGGCTTAGTCTAACGCTGCCCGTAACAGGGTAGTCATAAGGGCTAAGTACGGGTTTGGTTGATTGCCGTGCTGAGGAATGTGGATTGACCAAGATGGGATTTTGTCCCTCGTTAAATGAGAGATATCTAACTGGCGCCCTCGATGAGTCTGTCCAGGAAATGCGTGGCCACGCTGGGTTTTGGGACTTACTTAGGGAATCGGGAAAGTTGAGGTTTGGATTATGGATGACCTTCCTGTGCCTAATCCATGACCAAGATATCGTGTGACAATAGGGTCTTTGACAAGGTGGTACTAAGGTTAAGTCGATTTCGGTAAAAAACGATAACTCACGTGTTTTGGGTAGTCGTGATGGCTTGCTAGAGTCCGCTCACGACTTGTAGGTCATGGAGATGACTTACTGCCAACTTCACGTGGGGCCTGCTGGGTCACACACGAGCAGGAATAGGACACCGTTCAATAGGGACACGAATTAGGGTTAATTCGTGGGTCACTCCGGTGGCACGATTTAAGACACAGAGGAAATGTCTGGGACATTATGTCTTGTCTTAATTGATCTACAGTTGTGAAGTATTTAAATTTGTGAGACAAATTTAAATATAATAATTGTTAAATAATTAATGTGGACTAATTATTTACAATTAAAATATTAAGGAAAAATAATTCAGATAAGGTTCCTAAAAGTTAGGAAATTATTGAATTATAAAATTCCCTAATATTGGCATGAGGGTGGCGCCTCTTTGATGAATTTTATTAATAAAATTGTTTTATTAATTTAATTCATGAATTTGAATTCAAAAGATTGGATGAAGATATCAAAAGATTTGAATTCAAATAGATTTGGATGAGATCTCAAATCAGGATCTTTGGAGAATCATGACTTCCTAAGAGTTAGGAAGGTTTTTGATTTATAAAATTCCAAAGATATTTTAGAGCCATATGGCGCATCTTAGGTGGGTCCCATGGGAGATTTGATCTCTCATTTTGATTCTCTAAGATTATGATTTGAATTTAAATTTAATATTATGGTAATATTATAATTTGAAATTCAATTCATGAAAGCCATTATTATTATAATTTAGAATTATAATAATGCTCTAAAAATAATTATATAAACCCTAGGGCTAGGCGCCTAGGTCAAGCAACCATGAGAGAATTCATTTGTGCAATTTTCATCCTCCTTGTTGAGAGAGATAGAAAATTCGCCTCCTTCAAAACCCTAGCTTCCAAGTGAGGAAAATTTTTGTTCTCAAGAGTTGAGAGGGGAAAATCGAGTTGGCCTAAGAGTTAGGCAATTTGATTTGTGGTTGCCAAATTAGGGTTTGTGAGAGAAGGAAAAACAAGAAGAGTTCTTGTGGGGAATTCTCATGCGCCACCTTTTGGAGTTTGAATCAAGAAGGAGTTCTTGAGTTCAAACACACTGTAGATTGGTCCCTAGTTCTTTTGGAGAAAAGAACTGAAGGCTAGCACCTTGGTGCCCGAAGAAACTGTTCGTGTGGATTACTGGCAGAGGGAGAACGCTGGGAGTGGGCTCCTTGGACACGCCTTGTACAACCAGAGGATTGAAACTCGTGAGGTATACCACTATCTATAAAAGTTTTAAATTCTACTAGCGGATCCGTTCGGGAATTTTAGGACCTAGCGTGTTTTATTTTAATTTTATTTTTGCTTCCGCTGCGTTAGGCGCCTACAATTCCCAACAGTGGTATCAGAGCCACGCTAGTTCTAGGATTTAAAACTGTTTATGTGTACATGTGATGTATGATATGTGTGTTTACCGCTTTCAATCACGTTTTTGGTTTTACAAAAATCCACCGAACTTTTTCTTAAAAATTCAATCTACAGAAAAAGGTGCAAATTATATGTATGAGATACATATAAGTCGATTGGATCGACTGGAAAATTTTTCTTGATGATTTAGGCCAAAATCGAAATTCCTCTATAATTATAATTAAAAGTGTTTTAATTATAATAATTATAAAGGTGGCTGAAAATTATTAAAATTTGGAATTTTAATATTTTTGGGGGTCAATATTTATAAATTCTTGAATGAGATTCATGGTATTTATAATTATTGACAAAAGGCCTAATCTCAAGAAAAGGGCATGTTAAAATTGCACAGACCTAAAGTAAACACAATTTTAAAAGAGTTTTAATTTTTGTGTTTGTTACCGTGTTTGACAATAATTATATGAAGTGTTCATATTTATATTGTGTGGTGTTGGATATGGCTCTAGGAGGTTTATTTCGGTAAATACGGCCTGCGTGTCGTCTCCCTCTACTCTGGATGTAAAATTTAAATTTCTGTTTATACCTCAATGTAACTGGGGTTTATTCACGTGTAATTTTTATTTTTCCTTTTAGAAAGGTTCTCTCATTGGCTTGGGAGAACTCTAGGGTAGATGGGCCATATCTAAACACGGTGTTTTATTATGCATTTAGTTGTATGTGATGCGCTAGATGTATGTTTAGGGTGCGAATTTTAACATGCTAATTATATATATCGCGCTACAACCACGTATACGATACGAGCGTGGGATTTTGTATATGATACAAAATCCGGGCACATGTTTATATGTATGAGATACATGGGGTAATAAACATGTCGCATGACTCGTTTAATTTTAAAAGGAGTTTTAAAATTAAACTATAAATCGGAACAATTTTATAAATAAAATCAAACCCTTTTAGAAAATTTAAGTAATTAATGCCATCGCTAAAACGCCCTGCCAAAATCTTGTTCATCGTGGAGCGGTGATCGCCTCCGCGACACGTATCTGCCTTGACCTTGAGGAAGCACGGGTGAATGGGATTTTCAACACGATGCCTGTTGAAATCTTGGTACCTTTGAATGCGGTGATCGCCTCCGCGACACGTATTGCAGTTGGGCCTTGATGATATGGGGGTTGGCCTTTGGGCCTCATTGTCTTGAACTTAGCCATTCACATGTTTTACCGAGTGACTTAATGGGGTTATCAAAACGGTTTTGGACCTCAAGGCATTAGATGGGATAAACATGCCATAAGTATCATGAGATGATACAGTCCCATAAGGATCTAAGAGTCACATGAGATGTGATTGGTAAGGAGTTACCTACCTAAATAACTAAAGGGTGCATGATCGCCTCCGCGACGGTAAACTTTAGTGAAATATGGATCTTAGCCACCAATAATAAATTTCACTGGGTTTTATAAAATGGTGGAAGTATTTTTCTGCTAAATAAACTTTTCATATCTTAATTGTAGAATCACTGGCAACAAATAATAGTTCATCACTATCACTGCGATCTGTCCTTGAGAAGGACAAGTTGTCTAGGACAAAATTCCTTAACTGGTATTGTAATTGAGAATTGTTCTCAACCCAACAAAGGAAGTTGCTGACTTCCTAGATTGGTTTTGTACTTAGAGATTTGTTCTCATCCAACCAAGGAAATTTTGTGTCCTAGAAATCCCTCCCCTGAAGAGCATGCCAAGGACGCTCCAAGAGCATAGTGAATTGCTTGGAGAAGCACTTCAATGACTCTGTGGACGTCACTTGCCTTAATGCTAGCCACAATAGTTCAAGAGTTGAACAAGGGAATATTGTTGGCAGTAGAGATGGTCACACATCTCAAGGAAACGTTCCAAAATCAGGGGAAAGGGAAGGGCAAAGGAAAGAGGAAAGGAGACGCCGAGTTTGGTGTGACCAAGCCAGCGGCTGAGCCTAACCCACTACCTGCTAAGAAGGAAAAGTTTTCAAAGGATCCAATTTACCCTTTTAAGAAATGGGAAATTGTATTGGGAAGATTAAAAGTATAAAAGGAGATAAGATCTCTACTTCTGGTATCTTCGTTATAGACGTTCACTTGTCTACTATAACCGCTTGTGTATTAGATACAGCATGTGGTTTTCACATTTGATGTGAAGGGTCTTAGAGACAGTAGAAAGCTGAACAGAAGCGAGATGGACCTACGAGTGGGCAATAGAGCAAAGGTTGTTGTTGTTGCTGTAGGAACATGCGAGCTTGTTTTGCCCTCTGGGCTTATTGTTATCATGTACCTTCTTTAAGGTTTAAACAATGCTTCTCTTTCTTATTTGATAAGGAAGGTTATGCATGTGTCAACTGAAAAGAATGGTGTTCAATTCATAAAGATGATGTTTACTTGCTTATGGTGATTTGCAAGATAATCATTGCATCTTGAAATTTGAACGTTAACACAATAACAATATCTATAACACCGATACGAAAAGGATTAAAGATTAGCGAATCTAATCCTATATACCTTTGGCATTGTCATAAAGGCCATATAAACGAGAAACGCCTAGAGGAGCTCCATAGAGATGGACTTCTAAGCTCGTTTGATTTTGAATCATATGATGCTTGCGAATCTTGTACATGAGGGTGGCGCCTAAAAGTTAGGAAATTATTGAATTATAAAATTCCCTAATATTGGCATGAGGGTGGCGCCTCTTTGATGAATTTTATTAATAAAATTGTTTTATTAATTTAATTCATGAATTTGAATTCAAAAGATTTGATGAAGATATCAAAAGATTTGAATTCAAATAGATTTGGATGAGATCTCAAATCAGGATCTTTGGAGAATCATGACTTCCTAAGAGTTAGGAAGGTTTTTGATTTATAAAATTCCAAGGATATTTTAGGGCTACATGGCGCCATCTTGGAGAACCTCAAGGGGAGATTTGATCTCTCAAATTGATTCTCTAAGATTACGATTTGAATTTAAATTTAATATTATGGTAATATTATAATTTTAAATTCAATTCATGAAAGTCATATTATTATAATTTAGAATTATAATAATGCTCTAAAAATAATTATATAAGCTAGGGCTAGGCGCCTAGCACATGATGACAATTCATTTTGGTGAGTTTTTGGTTTTCTTCCAAGAGTTGTGAAGAGAGAAAAATTGCCATCTTGAAACAAAAAAACCCTAGTTCTTCCAAGTGAAGAAAATTTGGTTCTCAAGAGTTGAGAGGGAAAAATCGACTTTGCCTAAGGAGTTAGGAAAATCGATTTGAGGTTACCAAAATTAGCGTTTGTGAGAGAAAAAAAGGCAAGAAGGAGTTCTTGTGGGGGGTTCTTCTCATGCGCCACTTTTGGAGTTTGAATCAAGAAGGAGTTCTTGAGTTCAAATACACTGTAGATTGGTCCCTAGTTCTTTTGGTGAAAAGAAGTGAAGGCTAGCACCTTGGTGCCCGAAGAAACTGTTCGTGTGGATTACTGGCAGAGGGAGAACGCTGGGAGTGGGCTCCTTGGACACGCCTTGTACAACCAGAGGATTGAAACTCGTGAGGTATACCACTATCTTAACAGGTTTTAAATTCTACTAGCGGATCCGTTCGGGAATTTTAGGACCTGGCGTGTTTTTATTTTAATTTTATATTTGCTTTCGCTGCGTTAGGCGCCTAGAATTCCCAACAGATCATACATAGTGATGTATGTGGACTCATGAGTACTCAAGCTAGAGTTGGTTACTCGTACTTCATCACGTTTACTAACGACTTCAGTAGGTTTGGCCATGTCTACCTAATGAAGCACAAGTCAGAGTCTTTTGAAATGTTCAAAAAATTTCAAAGTGAAGTAGAGAACCAACTTAACAAGAAAATCAAAGTCCTTTGATCCGATCGAGGAGACAAGTATTTGAGTCAAGAATTTATTGATCATCTTAGAAGTTGTGGGATAGTCTCACAACTTACGCCTCTTGGAACCCCACAGTGGAATGGTGTTTTTGAAAGGAGGAATCGAACTCTATTAGATATGGTTCGATCTATGATGAGTCAAACTGGTCTTCCGCCGTCTTTTTGGGGGCATGCTCTAGAAACTGCTGTTTCACACTTAACCGTGTTCCGTCTAAGGCAGTTGAGAAGACGCCATATGAGATATGGAATGGGAAGAAGCCCATTATGTCTTATCTCATGGTTTGGGGATGTGAAGTTTAAGTTAAGCAACAGCATAACGATAAAACTGTCTCCCCAAACCCTCAAGTTTTCATTTATGGGATACCCCCAAGGAAACGAGGGGGTATTATGTCTACTACCCATCTGACAACAAAGTGTTTGTAGTCAGAAATGGATTCCTTTTAGAAAGGGATTTTGTTTCCAAAAGAAACAGTGGGAGTAAGATAGATCTTGAAAAGGTTCAAGATACACGAGACACTTCAGAGGCGCAGACGAAAACTAGAGAAGAGCCACAAGGCGTTGTGGAAGCTCCTCTAGTAACACAAGGACCACGAAGGTCTAATAGAACACGTTCTTGACATCAAGGATATTGATCTTTGATGATTGAGAACAAAGATGTGTTGCTCATGGAGCGTGGTGAGCCAACCACCTATCAAGAAGCTATAATCATCCTTTTGATGAGGTGGTCAAAGAGTTTGACTTCTTACAAAACCCTGATGAGCCTTGTGTTTACAAGATGGTTAGTGGGAGCACAATTGTATTCTTGGTGCTTTATGTGAATGACATATTGCTCATTGGAAATGATATTCCAATCTTGGAGATTGTGAATCTTGGTTGGGAAAATTATTCTCAATGAAGGACTTAGGAGAAGCTGCCTATATTCTAGACATCAAGATCTATAGAGATAGATCTCGAAGGCTTCTTAGACTAAGTCATTGTACATACTTGGATGAGGTACTGAAGGGGTTTAGTATGCAAGATTCCAAGAAGGGATTCATGCCGATGAATCATGGTTTGCCCTGAGCACGACGAGCCGGTTCCAACAAGACCCTGGTGAGGATCATTGGACCGCTGTCATAAACATCCTTAAGTACTTGAGAAGAACTAAGGATGAATTCTTGGTTCACGGTGGAACTGATGTGTAATTGGTTACACAGGTGCCTGTTTTCCAAACCGACCAAGATGTTTTAAATCACAGTCTGAACACGTATTTCTCCTGAACGGTAGCATCGTGAATTGGAAAGGTTCCAAGCAGAGCACGATTGCTGATTCTACAACATAGGGTTGGTCGCGTGGAGACGCGGACCATAAAACTCGTGTCTGAGGTAATTTTGGTGGTCACCCTGTGGAGACAGGAAAGACACCAAATGGGACGGGGTCCCCACTGATGTTCCGACAGTGATATATACTCAGACGTTATCACCTTGAGATGGTGATGTCAAGATATGTAAAGTAGCAATCGAGGATAATGTTGCTGATCCTCTTACGAAACCCCTAGCACGGGTCTTACATGAACGCCATGTAATGTCAATGGAGATAGGACACATTAATGGATGTTCCTAGTGTAGGAACAGTTTGATTAATGATTGTACCTAGTGTAAGTGGGAGTTTGATGGAGATTGTGCCCTAGGGCCAATCATTTTGTATGTATGAACATACTAGTTGACTAATTTATGGATGATAAATTGAGTCGTTATCATATTATTAGCATGTTTACTATGATAACAATCCCTGATTAATTATGTGATAATTAGTCTAAACTGTCCCTGGTCGCTCATTCAAGTGGGAACTTGAACTGAACTAAGACCAGCATGACCTCGGTGTATAGAGATACATGCACTAGATGCTTTACGAGAGTCATGGTGCAATAAGTAAAGGGTTACAAGTTGCTGGACCGACCCGGAGAGTCCTGCATGGGTTTTAGTCATGAGCTAGCCTCTCCTGTACACCTGTCACGATGCCCTTATGATGGAGATTGTGCCCTAGGGCCAATCATTTTATTTATGTGTTATTTGAACATATATAGTTTTTGATTAATTTATAGAGATAAATTATGTTGTTATCATATTATTAGCGTGTTTACTATGATAGCGTCCTTGATTGATTATAAGATAATTAATCTAAAACTGTCCCTGGTCGATCATTCACGTGGGAACGTAAATGAACTAAGACCAGCATGACCTCGGTGTATAGAGATACATGCACTAGATGCTTCTCGAGAGCCATGGTGC